>JAQZBX010030527.1:0-26754 GCA_029593785.1 Cabassous unicinctus | reverse complement strand
TAATAAAATGATACTTTTGTTCTCTGGTTCTGCAATGACAACCCTCTCTCAAGTAATGATATTTCACACCTAACTGCCTGCCTAGGTGGGCGGGGGGGGGGGGTCGCAGGAAAAAGAAAGTGGAAGAGGAGAAATGCTTGGGTTATTAGTTCACAGTATTATCCTACCACATTGCACATTCTTGGGGTAAATCTTTTCTGGATATCTTTGACTTATTAGGAAGGACTATTATTTGAGGTCTGTTGAAACCTTATCCAGTATCATGGGGTTGCCTTGACCAGACAGAATGAGGTTGAGACAGTTCATTTTAGGAATCTTAAACATGTATTTTTCAGGGTGGATCCAGCTAATCACTCTTGGCTGCAAAGCATGATTAAGAGGGCCCAATCAGTGGCTGGGGGATTTGGGGACAGGGGTGTACATGCACATACCATCTAGATAGACTAAAACCTCAGGCTCAAAACTAAAACTTTCTAATCTTAAAGCATAATCTCTGGGAGTCAGAGTAACTGGTTGGTTGCATTCATGCTCAAAGAGAGACTGCTTTGTCTCCACATCCCACACACTTTCCTGCAAACCCCCAGTTGTCCAGAATCTATGACACCGGGAAGGTCAGACAGCCTTCATCACTATTATTAGGATGGAATTACCATTCGTGTTTTATAGATCAGGAAACTGAGGCTCACGGAGATTAAGTTACTGGCCCAAAGTCACACAGCTAGTTAGTGAATCCAGATCTTTGTGATTCCAAAGCCCATCCCTTGAGACTGGATGGCTTTCCACCAAACCTCCTAATCACAGAGTTAGACTCATTTCCCAGTCTCTCTTGCAGTTGGGTGTGTCCATGTGACAGAGTCCTGGGCAATGGAATGTGGGTGGAATTGATGGACGTCACTTCCAGGCCTGGCCCATGGAAACTGTCCACAGCTAATATTCACCTGTGTGATGACTAGCTGTCATTGTCCAAGGAGATTTTGAAAGCCACATGGAAGACTCCAAGTGACTGCACAGAGCAGAGCACTCTTTCCTGCCACCAACTTCCCCTACTCCAAGCCCATTGGACTTTATATGAGGGAGAAGTAATTAGCAAGCATCATTACCCTAACCAAATCACCTAGCAAGTAAGTAGCAGAGTTAGGCTATGAACCCAGTTCTTTGTGACTCCCAAAATCTGTGCTCTGTCCACTCTAATACTCTACCTCCCTCTGTGGTGAACTAAACTGCAGAGATTGCATCCTTTCATATAGCTTACTTTAAAAATGCAAAGCTATCAATGAAAACTCTAATTTAAAAATTCTTCTCTCTGCTAGTCTATATATTACCAACATATAGCAAATGATATTGTATTGACTGCCTCAAGCCAGCTTTTCATAATTTATATTGATTTCCAGGGTGGTAATACCCAAGCAATAGAGTCTGTGGTTGGTGTAAGTGTGCAGGAATTAACTGCGAAGCCATCCCTTACTTCACCTCTACTTTATGAACACTGGCCCAGCCCACCTTCTGCACTGAAGTTCAAGTCTTAGACTGTCGGCGACTCATACTACTGGCACTGAGAGCCTTTCTTTGCCTTCACCAACCTATGCAACCTTAACTTCCACTGTTTTTCAACAACCAGCCTCTTCTCTCAGTAGTCACGTGATTCATTTCAATATTGCCTGTGTTAGTTCTACAACCTTGCAGTATTTCTGACCTGGACCTTCTCACACTTTGATGCATACCTCAAATCCTCCCTCCCCTGAGAACTATACCCTGATGATTCCTGCCCTCACTGATGTGTCCTTTTTAAAAATGCTTAAGAGCTGCATTGAACATTTTGACATTTGACATTTTCTCTCTTTTGTTCTTAATTGTTTTATGTGTGAAATTTTATCCTTCCTTTTAAGATTTAAACTTTCTCGAGTACGCCAACTAAAATGTCTACAACCTGGCAACCAAAATAACATCTAACATAGTATCTTGCAAATAGAAGATCTTCAATAATTTGTTTCTGAATGATTCAAAGAATGAAGTAATGGGTACTTCTTTTGTCTCTTTGATGGTGCCTAGAGCAATCTTCCATAAAGCTTTTTAAATAACTTCTGGCTGAATTCTATCCTCATGATTTGGGGCCCTCCCTAAAGCATCTTTTGCTATGATTTTGAAAAACATGCTTTAAATTGGTCTACAGTTACCTACAAGGGCCTAAAATGGGCTTTTCAAGCTTCAGCATGCTGGGATACACTGCCAGAGTTTCTGACTCAGTAGGTCTGTGTTAGGGTCCAAGAACTGGTGTTTCTAACAGGTGATATTGATGCTGCTGGTCCAGGAATTACACCTAGAGAACCATAGTCCTATATGACCATGCCACTGCCCCACCCCACCACAGCACTGACACGGTCCACTTCTGCTCTCCCCTTTGCTTACTCTGCTCCAGCTACGCTGACCTCCTTGTTGTTCCTTAAACACACCAGGTATGCTCCTGCCTCAGTGCCTTTACACTTGATGTTCCCCAAGATACTTATATACCTTGTTTGCTTACCTACCTCAGGTCATTCTTTGTATGACAGCTTCTCGGTGAGCCCTTCTCTAAGCACCTGATTTAAAGAAGCACCTCCCCCCTCTACACACATATACATACACATGCACACACTCACCTCACATGCACACACTTGCTATCATATCCCTTTCCTGAAATGTCTTTCTCAATAGCACTTATGACCATCTGACATTTTATGTTTTACTTATTTGTTTACTGTTTATCTACTCCTATCAGAAAGTAGGTTCCTTAGGGCAGAGTTTCTCATCTGTTTTACTCATTTCTGTATCCCCACATGTTAGAAAAGTGTATGTCACAGAGCAAACACTCAAAAAATCATCAACGTTTTCATTGGAAGACTGCAGAGACCACAACCCTACCTGTTTTCAGACCATAGACCATAAAAAGACCTACCCATTGCTGAAACAAATGAGGAATAATGAACTCTACAATCACACTCTCCAGACATGTCTAAGGGCTGGTGTGAAGGAGCAGAGGAAGACGCCTCTAACTTTCTGTGGGGTTCTAGACATATCACCACTTTTCTCATCTCTACTCTCCCCTAAGTCTCCGTGCCATGCAAAGAGAGCTCTTAGGTCAAAGGGAACCATGAGCAGCTCAGCGCTGGTCCTGAGGTGACAGTTGACACCTGAGCATTTTTACCCATTGACTGTTGCCAATTACTTCACTCCAGCAAAGGTAGCAAAGTGTCTGTTCTTCTGTTGAGAATCTTCTCCCACTTAAAGCTACAATCTCTGTATTTTCCCTGCAGTACTGCTGCCTTTTCTGTTTTGTGAGAAGCAAAGTTTTTGGGGCTGGGGCTTAACTGGTGCTAAACCCAACATTGTTACATTTGTGTGGCCTCAATAGTCAACCCATCCCAGGGGTTCTCAAACCAATTCAGATAAGAGAATATCTAGAAATGTGGTTTTACTCAACCCGACATATTGAGATTTTAACATATAACGACACACAAAATTTAGGGCTAAATCATGACCATCTTATATATAGATTCCTAGAGACAAACAGTAGTGGGTGGTGAATTTTAGAGAAAAGTTTATGTCCGCAAAGTTTGAAGTTGAACAAATATCATCTTGTAGTTTATTTTCTGTCAGTTGAGATGCACTGGCCCATCAACCATGTCTCAGAGCATGGCGGCTGGCTAGCAGAGGGTTGGGAGCACAGGCTCCGGCTTCGGTCTGCCTGGATTTCAATCTGGGCTCTGCACCGACTACCGGCATGAACTTGGGTGGGTTATTTACCCTCTCTGCACCTCAGTTTCCTCACCTATAAAATGGGAATGGTGTTGATAGCACCTAACTCCTAAGGTTGTTGAGAATACCAAATGAGGTGATACAAGTAAAACTCCCCAACTTAGCCAGGATGCAGGAGCCTGACCAATGTTGGCTGCTACGACCTATCACTGATGGCCATAATGAGGAGCATCCAGGAAAGGTGAGGCTCAGGCAGAGAGAGATCAAATAAGATCCTTTTGAGAAAAACGGAAGGATTAAAAACAGAAAGGGAGATGTGTGATATCTGTATGTATTTATCTGACTCGGGTTTCTACTAATTTGAACCTTTTTAAAAATCATTACTCTATACTTACACAGAGTAGCACCTGGTGGGCAGAGCCTGAGGTTATTGACTGTTCAAGCTAGGGTGCAAGGGTCATCTGTGAACTCAGGGTTTTTGAGTAAAGGGCTGTTTCAGGCATTCTTTTCAGTTATCTATTTCCACGGAAATTCAGAAACTCTAGAGCTGGGTTAGGAACATCAGGGGTCTGCCACCAATGGATTTTCCAAGAGTAATCTTTTAAATCGAGGAAAACAATTGAAAGGTATTTTCTTGTTCTGGTATGTTTTTAAGTAACTTTTCAAAAGAGGGGCCTGTAAAAAGAAGAGTGGGGCTTAGCAGGAGTTGCAGTGCTCTTACCAGGCCCCCTTCTCTGGAGTCTCCCTTTTCTTCCCAAGATGAATCAGCACTTTCCCAAGCTTGTTGACACCCTCAGCATGTTTCCCAAGTCCATTCTGTGTTAGGGGCTATTGCTTTGAGCACCTTTTCTGAAATGTCAGTGAACTGTGCTCAGGTTAGCCTTCCGGGCATTGACCCTTAAGCAAATAGATAAGTTCTCTGAAAAGCTTGAATTCTATTCATTGCTTTATAAGGATGTAAACTGAAGTTGGAAGAGGTTGTAAAACCCTTTGACTCTCCACTGTGGAGTCAATTATTTCTTCTAGCTTTCTCAAATTCCTGTTCACAGGTAAGTGACTTTTACTTGTCTACACTCATTGTATTGAATGCAAGCCCATTCCCTGTAAGTCTCACTTTGTGGGTCATTGTGCTTCTCATTTATTTAAGGCTGGCCTCTTGTCATGCGTTAAACAATACTACTATGCTTGTATATAAACTTACAGAATGAATTAATAATTGCATAATATTAAATGGAATACAGATGACTCTTGGCTGCTGTCTTGTTTATGGTAATGGTATTTTATTCATTAATTCTCTTGAGAATGTGTGTGTGTGAATGGTAGTATATGCGGGTATGTGGTGCAAATTGGTGAATGGATTGAAAAACCTGCCTGAAGTAAAAATGTGAGGGAACTTCTTTTTTTAGTGGTTTTATGAAAGCACAATCTTGTGCTGGTTCAATACAGAACTATGCAGATGTAATCTTTTCTCCTACTCCAAGTTTATTTGTTCATTCTCCCAGTTTTCAATAATACAGATATTAAAATATATGACCTCTGGATGCATAGTTAGGGGGAACTGATAAAGGCAAACTTTTTCATCAATTTAGGATTTTTAAGCTTCATTGAGTGATTCATGAATCGGGTAGCATCTGATTCAGAAAGTAGAAGGAAGGTCCACAGAGGGGGTGAAAAGGGGAAGATGATATAGGTTGATTGCAGAAGCAAACAAGGAAGTGTTCTGATTGGCTGACATTAAGTTTCCACTTACTTAGGGGTGGTCTTACAAAGTGGGGGGCCGCGGGTGGTAATTTAGGAATGAGGAAGTTAGCTGGTGATAACTGATCAGCTATATTTTAATTTGGCTTTCTGGGCAAGCCAGGCATTTATAGAAAATAGAAACCAGCTTAGCTTTTTGCTAATGTGGGGCTTAGCAGAGGCACTTCCATGTTGGGCCTCCTAGATTTTATTTACCAGTCTGCTGTTCTGGACAACGCTCCTAGGTGATTAACTCTAGGTTACAATGTCCAGGGGTTGGTTGTTATTGTTTTTTTCACGCTTCTGTCATTTTAGATGGATGGACACCATTTGGTGAGATAGTTGGATGCAACCATTTAAAACTTTAGAGAGAAAACAGTGCACTACTGAAAATATTACAATTACTTTGAGTAATAAAATGCCCAGTGGTTGGAATATGCTTCTGAGCCAAGGACTCCAGAACCCAAACCAACTGAAATCAAAGAGATCAAAGAAAGATCCTAAGGAAGGACTTACTTGCTTGAACCACGTGACTTGTTTGGCTATTTCATGTAACTGCGTTTCGACTTCCTCAGTAGTGTTTATCCAGATTTAGCAGGTGGCATTGATAACAGCACAAACTCTTCCTTACTCATCCAGCAAGTAAAGGGAAACTATTATGTAAAATAATTCTAGCTAACAAACCTAAAGATTTTTGTTGTACAGCAATAGCTTTTACGGTAGTCTCAGAAATTTCCACTATTGTTATAGATAAGTTTCTGATCATATTTCCATTTATGATAACTCCTAACTAAGGAAATAAGAGTCCAATAAAAGAACCCACCCAGCATCAGTGACAACCCTGGGCAACCTGCATTTGGCTGGAGAGTGTAATTTTAAGTCCAGTGTGAAGTATCAGATATGTTATAAATTTCTAAGGGAACTACTGAGATGCCTAACCCACATTGTCCTGACATATGCCAACCATCTATACATTGGAATGCCCAGGCATATGGAGAGTGTGGGTCATGGTCCCAGACTCCTCCACAAATGAAAATATAGCCCAAAGGTGTGCATAGAACATCAATAAACATTTGATTATCTGTTCTTGGAATGTTCGAGTTGGCTGTTTCTAATCTTGTACTGCTTATGGAATTTTAACAATATTCCATGTCTAAAAGGTGCCAAAATGTCACTTTTAAATGGAGCATTATACATATCGGGAGCTGTCCCATCAGTTCTCTTGGACTGATGATATGACAACAAGTGGTGGTGTAGTGAGAATAATCTCTGGGGCAACCATGTGTTAAAGCATAATGAATCTGGCCACAAGGGAATAGGCCTGATCTGTTTATAACACTTGTGAGGTTAAAACAAGGCATGGGTGAAAAAGGCTGTAATAGCCTGACCCCATAAGTATGGGTGATTTTGTTAGCCTGATTGTAAAACACTGTGGTATTTGGAATCTATAAAAAATTGGTCACTGGCAGGAAGGAAGAGGCAAACAGGAAATGTTTAAACATCTATAGTGGTAACATTTTCTAAGCAAGACAGAAAAAGTGTGCAAAAGGGATGTGGAAACAATAAAACTGCTAGAATAATTGCAAGGAATAATGTGATAAAGAATATGACAGGAACATAAGAGTTCATGGGGTCTTGTGCCATGATCTTGGGCAGTAGCTGCCCACCTCATGAAGCTGTCTACTTCTTGCCCTAGTAAATTTTAGTTGTAGGGTCCTGGTTCAATCATTGGAAGACGGAGCCCTTTTAAGTTGTGAGATGTGAACCCAAGATTCAATCCCTTTTGTTTATCTGCAGTGTCAGAAGTTAAGAGTACCTGGTAAGGTCCCTTCCAGTGTGGTGCAGGGCTGTTTTGCATTGTCACTTCCAGTATCTCCAATCGCTGGAAGTTAGGGTGTGAGGAGTCTCAGAGAGATTTGGATCTGGAAATGCATCTCTCATTTGTTGGAGATAACCTTTTGCATAAGTCATTAGAGATTCACAATATTGAGTTATCTCCTAATGGAGAAGCCGGGGATCAATGTTAAGATGGAGCCAGTTGGGAGTGGAGGTGGCTCAAGTGATTAGGCGCTGCCCTCCCACATGGGAGGCCCTGGGTTCAGTTCCCAGTGCCTCCTAAAAAGAATCCTAAAAAGAAGACAAGCTGACAGCGAGTGCAAAACAAGAAGTGGGGGGCGACAGGGGGGAATAAATAAATTAAAAAAAAAAAAAAAAAAAGATGGAGCCAATGGACATAGGTCTTCCAGTGATAATTTCATAGGGAGAAAGTTTAGGTTTCCCACAGGGTGTGCTTTAAGTGGCCATAAGGGCCAGTGGAGGAACCTTAGGCTCAGGTAACCTGGTTTCCTCAGTTAATTTGGACAGTTTAAATTTCAATATGCATTTGTTCTCTTCATCTTTTCAGAGGATTGAGGGTGGTAGGGACAATAATGCCAATTTGTTTATAGAATCTTTAATGAGTTTTAATGACCTGCCTAGGAAAATGAGTGCCTTGGCCACTAGAAATAGTTGAAAGCATTCCCCTAAGTTGTTTTTTGTTTTTGTTTCTGTTTTTAGCAACGGTTATAGCATCTGCCTTAGGACAAGGAAAGGCCTCTGTTCGTTAAAATGTTTGAGCCTAACTGATATCATGAATCACCTTAACTTAGTCCTTGAAAATATTCAGGTTATTTATCACTGTGCCAGACTTTTTAACATAAATGCAGCATTGTTCATGGGCAGGCAGGGTATCTAAGAGCCTGTCTGTTTTGCAAGGCCACTGATGCTAAGCTGTTGAAAGAGCATTTAGGGTGGTGTTGAAGCTCTGTTTCATAACCTTAGATGTATTTATAACTGCTCACTCCAGGTCATGTGTTCCTAGGGAAGAGATGTTGTGCATGAAAAAAGGGAACCCTGTATTATGGTAGGTCAGAGGATTGGGAGTATTAATCCTTTTTTGTCAGTTTGAGTCTTGTGTACAAAAGATATTAAATTAGGGGGGAATGGGTGTAGCTCAGTGGTTTGAGCACCTGCTTCCCATGTACGAGGTCCTGGGTTCAATCTCCAATACCTTGTTAAAAAAAAAAAAAAAAGCATGAAAAGATACTAAGTTAGTTTTCTGACCATTTAGGGTAGACAAATATGTAAAATCACAGGATCCAGTCCAGTTTATAGGCAGCTAACAAACTCCATGCAGTAATTTGCAGTTTACAAACGGGATGCAAAATAGCTCATGCAATGAACAAGAGTAGAATCTGATAACCCACAGAAGTGTGCTATAGTTTTCCATTGAAACATAAAATTTCTCTACAGTCACCCTCTTTTTGATCAAGGATAACTTCAAAAAGATTATTCTAAACTATAAAATAAGGCTGGTTTTATTAGATTCAGCCGGGTTATTTAGATAGGTGCAGCAAGGACGGCAATTCGCCATATAAGCCTTTTGAAGTTTGCTTTGCTGGTAGTTTTTATAAGGGACTTCCTTCTAAGGGAGTCCCTTATAAGGGACTTTTAGAAGCCTCTCAAGGATAGGAAGCCAAGCCAAGAACTTGACACCAGATTTCACCTGCAGAACCTATAGATTTGGGAGAATTCTTCTTTCTCAAGGCCCCCAAAGTATCATATGGTTCCTATGTTTGCCAGAAAGTAACTTTCTTTACTGACATGTAAGACTGGGAACCCTGGAGCCAGGAGCCAGATTGTTTTTTCCAAGAGGATTTTGTTGGCTCAATAAAGTCAACATCCATTCCTTAAAAGTGTTTCGTCAAATCTGGCTAAATGCGCATCATTCTCAAACATGACATTCCGGTCAAAGCATTGGTTATATAACCAGTATCTCCAGTTATGTCCTGTTAGCAAGGAGGACAGATTCTGGTCGAACTTATATGCATAATTATTTTGCCATAAAAATAAGAACATCAATTAGAGTTTCCAAATTCTGGAGGGTCTAAGCGGGAAGAAAAGGATGGATATTTTATGAATTATAGGTAGCTGAAGGAAAAAGATTAAGAGATTCCTTGTATCTAGAAAATAGAACATTAAAACTTCAGCAAGAACTCAAAATGATAATCATTCTTTTTTTTATATTAAAAAATTTATTTCTGAAAAACATTTAAAGGCATGAGTGAATAGTAACAACTAATATTAAGTGAAAAAAGCAAGCTATAAAATTGTATATACAGCATTATTTCCTTTTTAGTAAAAATAACTACATGGATGAAACTTGAAGACATTATGTTGAGTGAAATAAGCCAGACATAAGGGGACAAATATTGTATGATCTCACCGACATGAAATAATTAGAATAAGCAAATTTATAGAGTAAGAAACTAGAATACAGGTTATCAGTAGTTGATGAGGGCTAGCGAATCGGGAGTTAAAGCTTAAATTGTATAGTTTCTATTTGGGTTGACGGTAAAGTTTTGGTAATGGATGGTGGTGATGGTAGCACAGCATTGTGAATGTAATTAACAGCACTGTATTATATATTTGAATGTGATTAAAAAGGGGAAATTTTAGGTTGTATATATGCTATTAGAATAAAAATAAAAAAAAAACATGTAACACTATACAACATGGTGAACTCTATTGTAAACAATGGACTACAGGTAATAGTACAGTTATAAAAATGTTCTTTCATGAATTGTAACAAATGTACCACACTAATGTAAGATGTATATCCCATATATATATATATATGAGCATATGGGAGCTCTGTATTTTACGCATGATTTTTCTGCAAACCTACAACTTTTTTTTTTTTTGGAGGTACTGGGGCTGGAGATTGAACCCAGGACCTTGTATCTGAGAAGTTGGAGCTCAATCAGTGAGCTACACCAGTTCTCCACCTTTTTTAATTTAAAAAAAAGAAGGAAAACAAAGGAAATAAAGCTTAATTGGTACAGAATTTCTGTTGGGGATGATGGAAAAGTTGTGGTGATGGGTGGTAGTGATGTTAGCACAACATTGTGACTGTAATTAATACCACTGAAGTGTACACTTAAAAATGATTAAAATGGGGAATTTTTGTTTTATATATATGTTACCACAATAAAAAAATTTTTAAATGAATTTACTGTATATGTACATAAGCCCATATATAAAAATAACTGGAAAGACAAAACCCAGCACTTTCATAATATTATTATATATGTACATGGAAGGATTATGTGCTTGTTTTGCTTTTGTTTGTGTGCATCTTTTCAAAGTTTTCTGTGCTGAGTAGGAATTATTTTTAAAATACAAGGTTCTGAAAAGTTATTGTAATTGACAAATGAACTTATTAATTCTTCTTGCCTGTTGAGAAATCTCTTGTACACTGTAATAATATATCTGTGACTGCTTTCAATAAATTATAAAGATGCTTTTGAGGTCAAGGAATTATTAGTATGTTCTCCCACAAAACTGACCCAAGTACAATAAAATAAAAAAACATGGTTATTGAACTGGACTAATGGATTATTGATCTGAACCACAAATATTATAATACATTAGATAGCAATTACTTCTTTTTTAAAAAAAAAAAAGATTTATTTATTTACTTGATCCATTTTAAACCCCCCCTTCCCCATTTGCTGTTTTGTGTCCATTTGCTGGGCAATTCTCTGTGTCTGTTTCATCTCTTCTCATCCTCCTCCAGTCTTCACCAGGATTCGATCCTGAAGACCTCCGATGTAGGATAGAGGTGTTCTAGCCATCTGCACCACCTCGGCTCCTAGTTTTTGGAGCGTTCGGAGCATCTCGTCTTGTCTCTCTCCTTTTATGTCATCATCTTGCTGCATGGCTCCCGGGGTCTGGCGGCTCACCGGCACACAGAGCCTGGCAGCCCATGCGCCTTCTATATATATATTTTTATTTTACCGGGAGGTCCCGGGGATCAAACCCAGTTCCCTGCATATGGCAGATGGACGCCCAACCATTTGAGCCACATCTGCCCCCCAGCAATTACTTCTATTACTAAGATAGACAATACTTTTTAAAAAGAAAATGAGTCCTTTTTAGGGAACATTTTAAGTGAATCAACTATCAAAATTTCATTTCCAAAAACTCAGTTTAGGAAAGCAAGGGCCACTTGTATTTTAACATATAAACATTGTCTGAGCAATCTTCATAGGCACCAGAGTCCAAAATAACATCTAATTCAGAAACCTGTCTCTTAATCAAACTTTTATAATACTATTATTTGTTCATCCTTCTCCTCACTAGTTGTTAAATACTGCTATTTTTGGACACTAATACAAAAATGGTTAAGACAATCCTTGTAGAGAAAAGTCTAAGTTGGGAGATTGTCAGAAGAACAAATAATTGCATTATAATATGAAAAGTGCTATAATAGAAATAATATATTTTTTTAAAGCTGTTGTAGGACACTATTTCCCTGGAAGAGTTAAAGTTTGATTGAGGAAGGACAAAGTTAAGCTGCGTTTTGATGAATGAAAAAGAGTTTGGTAGATGAAAAAGAAGGAATATGTAAAGTTATATAGGCCCAGAAAAGAACAGGGTAGAGTTTATTTCATAGTGATGGTGATTAACTTGTTTGGGACAAGATCATGAAGGATCTTCCACTTACTCAAGCTGAACTTTATTCTCTAAACCAGGCTTTGGCAAACCATTTCTGTTAAGAACCAGAAAGCATATATTTTAGGTTTTGCAGGCCATATAATCTCTGTCACAACTATTCAACTCTGTCATTGTAGTGTGAAAGCAACCTTAGATAATACTTAAATGAGCATTGCTGTGTTCCAACTAAACTTAACCTACCAAGCAAGCAGCAAGCCAGACTTGGCTCACAGGTCATAGTTTACCGACCCCTGCACTAAGCAATATGAAACCACCAGAGGTTTGTAAGCAAGGAAGTGACAAGACCAGACCTGTGATTTGGAGAGACAATTCTGGCAGTAGCTGTGGAGAAGAAGGACTATAGAGGAACATTCAATGATTCACAACAATGAAATGTTAGTGGTGAAGTGATATATGGGAGCCCTGTATAATGATATGCATGTTTGTTTTGTAACTTCACAACTTTTACGATATACTTACTGTTTATATATGTTCATGTATGAATGATATGCTTCAATAAAAAAATTTTTAATGAAAAAAAAAAAAAAAGAGAGGAGTGTTACAGAGATGCCTGCCCTCACTCTAGACAGGGAGACAGTAGGATGTAAATTGGTGTTATGTCAGGGACAACTAAAAAGAAAGGGTTTTGTTTGAGAAATATTACAGAGTTAATTTCAATAGGCAGGGGGGTGCTAAGAATGACTATTGAACTACTGGGCTAGGTGCCAGATGGCTGCTGAGAGACCTTTAACCAAAACAGGGACTCCTGAAAGGGGGATTGGGGAGGGAGAATCAATTGGACATACTGTATTTGATATAACTGAAGGACAATCAGGTGAAGATGACAGTAGACAGCTGAAGATACGGATTTGCAGTTTCTCAGTAATTAAGTGATATCTCAGGGAGAAAATAAGAAAAAGGACTGAGGACTGAGTCAGCAATCTCTGCTTCATTTCCTTTCTTTCTTCAATTACTTGTGCCAAGCATTATAGCAGACCTACAAATGATGGTTTTGAATCAGCACAGAACTTCTCTAGAGCATGTATTGAATATTTACAGAGCATCCCTTATGAGCAAGGCACTGTGGGGAAAATAAGCGTTAATAAAACTTTGCCCTCATCATCAAGGAATTTACAAGCTAGCAGAGAAATCAATTAACACTTTTTAAAATTAAATTACAATTCGTATAATTTTTAAAAATCTACTGCAAAAAAAAAAAATAGATTAAAAAAATATAAAAGATAAATATCATTCAAGATATTAGGTCTACATAGCCAGAACAAAAAAGTTGTGCCCAATGAAGCAAAAATAAAACCTAAAACTTCCCTACTATAACTACTACTAATAGTTAGAAGGCACTTAAAGGTGCTAGACTCTTCACAGGCTATTCCATTCAATCCTCACAAAAACTCTAAGGCAGTTACCATTATTATCTCCACATTACTGAAAAGGTTTACAGAATAGGTAGCTTGCCCAAGGTCACACAGCTAGCAAGAAGGACAGCCAATATCCTCTGAAGTTCAGGTCTGATTCCAAAAGCTGTTTCATGACCATTACACAACTGCTGCCCATCATCACAGTTTGACAGCATTTCTCTCTTTTGGAATTCATGGGGAGGAAATTATCGTTCCACTGCCATAGTTTTTCCAAATACTAGCACCGTGTCTCTCATCCATAGTGGGTACTCAAATAGCCGCTGAATGCTGAATCTAACTATTACAGCTTTCAAAATTTGAAACTGCAATCCATGTTTTATCCCGGGCTTCCTCGGAACCCCACGCCGACCCCAGCGCGGCGTGGAGGAGGTGGCTGAGGCGGCTCGCCGGCGGCCTCCCGCATCACCTCAGCCCCGGGAGCCGGGAGGTGGCGCCGGGCGCGAGGCGGGAGCGCTGGCGGCGGGGCGGAGCGCGGCGCCGTGCACCACGATAATCCTTTATCCAGTTCCTTCAGTCCTAGATTAGGCCTCATTCCACTCGGTCTTGTGTTATCAATCTCATGACCCACTGGCTTCTTGACTAGAATTCTGTAGTCTTTTGAGTCAGTCATGTGCTCTAAAAATTATTTAAACAATGTCAGTGGAAGCCTGTGCCCCAGAGTGCCTGCCCAAGTCCTTTTCATGGATGTCTGAGACAGTCTTTCTTGTTGAAGGCAAAGCACCTGGCCTGTAGCTGAAGTGTCTTCAGGAAGCATCAGAATAAAAATTGTCTGTAGAAGACAAAAGATTTTAAACGACCCTGGTTATTACTGTTTTACAAAAGTGAAAGTTCTGGTGAAAGTTCATTATAAAAATAATGAGATTGAGAAGGAAATGTGGTTGCTTCTGTGACATGAGCCATTTTCAAAGAATAACTTAAATTATGACCCATAATATTACTGTTATCTAATATCAGGCAGACCCGTACTAGTGCATCTTGTGGACTTTCTGTTTGTCAAAGGTTTATCTAAATTATATAAATGTGATTTTTTCCTAAACCTTTCATTTAGTTCTATGAATATTCTTTTCATTGGAAATATTAGCAGTTCAGTTGCCTTAATTTCTAAGATTTTAGGAGTATTAATTTATATATAAGCACTTATTTATCTGTAAGCCAATTTGAATAGAGCTCTTTTTAGGAGTTTTATAAGTTAATTTGACAATACCATCCAGAGTTAGGAAAACGCCATATAGCAAACATGTTGACGGATACAAATAGAGAGCTTATTGCTTCAATTTAAAATTTTTCATCCATGAGTCAGAAATAAAAACACAGAAACACAGAAAACATGGAAATAGAAAACTCATTAGTTTACATAAAGTAATTTTAGAGTCTTGCAATTTCTTAATAACCTCTGAGTACAATTAAGGTAAGTATCTTGTTTGGCCTAATTTGGAAGCCCTTTTTTTTGAGTACACCTCTGAGGTGAGTAACTTTGTCTAATTGGAACATTCACCCTAATGGCCAACTCTAGGTTGTCTTTGGTGAGATTTTGCTGTTTGGTTAGATAGCCCTATAATTTTTTGAACATGTAATATGCCGGAGTGCCAGAGGGTGGAGAATCAATGTTTTTAAGAGTTTGAGTATGCCATCTTTATCATTCACTTCTTCCATTGTGCACAGGACAAAGAAGCCAGCAGTAGCCAAAATCAAACTGTAGACTAACCAAAAGGCTACGGACTTGGACTCAAAATTTGAGCCTCCTGGTAAATAAGATTGACCTGCTAACCTCTGGGCTACAAGCTAGTGAGATTGGAGAGCTGGAGCACAAGAGTATGGAGTATTCTCTAGTGCTTTTGTTTTCTTTTGTTTCTTAGCTTATTAAGCTTGCTTTTTTAATAGCTTCTTTTAAAAAAAATATTTATTTTATTTCTCCTCCACCCCTCATTGTTTGAGTTTGCTGTCTGCTTTCTGTTCGTCTTTTTAGGAGATAGTGGGAACTGAACCTGGGACCTCCATGTGGGAGGGAGTCACCCGACCACTTGAGCCACCTCGACTCCAGGCTTGTGTCTCTCATTGTGTTTCCTTGCTGTGTCTCTTCATTGCATCATCTCGCTTTGTCATCTTGTTGCATCAGCTTGCTGTCTTGCTCATCTTGAACCAAACTCGGGACCTCCCATGTAGTAGGCAGGCGCCCAACTGCTTGAGCCACATCCAATTCCCTTTAATAGTTTCTTGATTGGAACATAATTCATTTATCAATCTTTTAAAAATAATTCATTTATGTTTATAAATAAATCTCTCTTTTTAGCTGTAGCCCACAAGTTTTTGTTTTCATTGTCATTATGTTTAATGTTTTAAATATTTTAAAGTTTCTGTTGTGATTGTATATGTAATCTGTTAGAGTTTCCCCCTTAGGAGGTTTGCAATGACAGATCATAGGGCTGTGAATCAAAGCCCCTGTGGCATAGGTTGAGGAAAGGCAGCTTCCAGCCATAACCCACCTAACTCCTCCTCTCCCAAGAATAAACAAAATGGAGCAGATAAGGGCCATGCTCCCTCCCCAATTCCTCCCACATTCCAAGACCTCCTAACCCATCCCCCCTGGCCATTTGGCCCCAGGTTATACTCAGTTTCCCTGCCTATTGATGTACTGTATAAGTACATATCCACCTCCTTCCACGGGTGGGCTGAAGTCTCTCTTCACACCCCTGCCATGCCAGCAGGGGAGCTGAAGTCTATTGTTCAGACCCCCTCCTTTGGGAGAGCTTCCCAATAAACTTCCTGCCTGCAATCATCAGTCCCTACATCCCAGTGAGCATCATTTTTCTCTAACATAATCCATAATTACTTAAATATGTATTTTACAGTTTATAATATATACACAATTTTACAGAATGCATGTTATGTGTGTTTTGCTACCGTTTAATTTCAATTTCTTATTTAATGGCTTTGCTGTCAGAATATATTCTTTTTATAATAACAGTTCTTCGAGTTTGTAGTGGCTTAGTAAAGTTTTGTAAATGTGCCAATACAATTGAAAAAAGTGTGTCTTGGTTGCAGTTCCATAGATAGATATTAAATAAAGTTGTTAATTTTGTTTTTCAAACCTTCTGCATTTCCTAAATTTTTTCCTGCTTATTTTATCAATTTCTAATAGAGGTATGTGTAAATCTCCCATTACAGTGGTGGGCTATGTTTCTATGTTAGGTTGTTAAGAATAGCTATATGTAATCCAATGGTTGTTATGGCTTCTTGGCAGATACACCTTTAATTATTATGCAGTATCCTCTTGATTGCTTTGGACATAGATTATTTTTTTCCAACACAAATATTGCTGTAACAGCTTTAGGGAATTGGTATTTGCATGACTTTGGCTCTGGAAAATTCTTAGCAATTATTTCTTTAATGATTACATCTCTGTCATTTTCTTTTCTTTTCTTCTGGTAATCCAGTTAGATGAGGTTTGAAGCCTTTCACCACTCTACCTTCATAGTTCTCATCTGTATCTATTTTATATGCGCACACTTACACATGTTTATGTGTATATCTATTTATTGCACATATACATATTGTGTCTATCCTAACCTCTTCATATGATCTCCCAGGGACTGTAGCTCACTACAAGAAATAACCCCAGGCAATGAGGCAGCAGTTTGTTCAGGGTCCCCTCAACAGTGCAGGAGGCCCCTTTACCCCAGCTTCCAGCCCAGAGACATCTGTAATCCCTTGTTTGGTGTGGGGCACTCATTATCCTCTCAGGGGCTTAACTCTCACACCCCCATCTGCCTCCAGACCCTGATGTCAAAACACCAGGAGAGTCTGAGCTCTGCTTCCTCTTTGGTATTCTTCCATTTCAGACTCATGGAGATGTTTGTTTTTATTTATTTGAGTCTGGCTGTATGTTTTTGGTATTTTTTTCTACATGCTTTTCATCATTATATTTAGAGCACAGAAAGTTAATGAAGCATAAATTCTGTGCTATCCTGACCTGAATTCTAGTCCTGTACCCTTTACAAACTGATTTTCCACTATGTATAAGACTAACCATAACTCCATAACATTTTATTCAGAAAATGTTCCTCTTCACTTTGCTTGTCCAAATTGGACCCACCATACCCTGGATCTTGGGGTTTCATTTACAATGGAGCACTGAAGGACACCCACTAATATCTGAGTGTCACCGAATCCCAATTCTCAGCTACACTGACCCAACCATGTCACTAGTTTGTTGTACCTTTCTCATTGTGTTTTTTTTTTTTTATCTTTATGCATTAGAAAAAACCTAAAACACAGATAAGTAGAAAGAAAAAAAATAAAAAGCAACCATCCAGATAAAACCACTATTAATGGGTATATCTTTCATAATAATTAGGCTCCTTCATGGATTTACCAACCAATTAAAAAATCTGCTTTGTCTAAGCTGGAATAGTGAAGGTTATTTTTTGAACCAAGTTGTTCTTCTATTTGGCTAATTTGATTAAAGAAGAGAAAAGATATTTGAATTGCAGTGATACATTTTATTTTATTTTATTGTTTTATTTTATTTTATTATTTTATAGGGTAGTTGACTGCAGCTTGCAGTTATGTCTGACTCAGTCGTTCTTCGCAGTGTGAAGAAATTTGGAGAGGAGAATCATGGTTTCCAGTCAGATGGATTATGTAAGTGGTCTTTTTCTCTCACTGTTTCTTGTGAGAGGTGAGAACAAAGTGAACAGTGAAGTTACAAGAGTAGAAAAAAATCAGCAACAATATGTTGACCTATTACCATGCATCATCCTTATGCACACCTGTGTGGGTCTCCCTGAGAGCCAAGTAATATCTGAACTCACTAAGGGAGATCCTACCGAGTGTGGATGGTGAAAACCGAATTTCTTTTCTAGGTAGAGTAGGATAGTGTCAGCACTGGCTATTATTAACTTTATGCATACATTGTTATTATCAATCTTAGTAGTGACAGAGCAAGCATTTAGCAAGCTGCTGCTTGCTGAGAGGAGCTATACCAAGACACTGCTGCTGGAATGAGTTCATATAGAAGGGGCCTTAGTAACTGGCACATAGTGAGCCCAGATGATTCTAAACTATTATTATTTTTTAATCCTATGATTTTATATTTTACAGGTGAAGAAACTGGTACTAAGCTAAGTTAGAAAACTTGGTCAAGATCACATGACTAATGATTAATGAAGCCACAATTCTAACCCAGTTCTAATTCCCCCAAGATGTTAACCTCTAGCTACACTAAAATGCCAAGGGAATCAGAAAATGCTGTCCCATGGTGATAGGTGATGTCAGCACCTTAGGGTTCCTTTCATGGTGGCTTCCCTACACCCATGACCCTGAAGCCCTACTTCTACCTTCTACCTTACATCTGCTCTGAACTGCACTGGGGAAAATAATATTCAGCTAAAGCTTACAGTTTCTACTGGTCTGGAAATGTCAATGGCATCTTATTGTCTAGTTAATGAATCTGTGGTCTATATTTTAAACAGATCAATACTGATGTTTCTAAATAACCAAGCAATAAATAAATATTATTATATTATTTTACCATTCAAAAAAATCACGTTTCTTTAGCTCAATTGGACATACTCATTTCCATTCAAGATTCAAAAGATACAAATATTTCATGTCCTGGAGGAAAATGTAGTCAAGGCAGCAGTCCTGAACCTGAAAGCACATCTTTTCCTTTATTACACACACGCGCACATATACATGCACACGCTACAGAGTGGGTGAGGGGATGGAAGCACCATGAAAAGAGAAAAAGTAAAAAAAGAGAAAAAGAAAAGAATCATTGTTTCAATTTTCCATGAATTAAAGTATTTTATAGGAATTTTTTAAACAACAAAATTGCTAATTACTGGGTTGTATTTTTTTTTCATTATAACTAACTGCTTTATGCATTATTTTCATCCTGACAGATAACAATGATAAAAAATCAAGGTAAGTGTCTGAGTATTTCAACAATGTAGGATCTTTTCTGAACTAACTACATACTATTACAAAAAAAAAACAGAGTAGGGACAATATTTTCATGCACATTGCATATCCTATAAAATGGTGAATAGAATTGCATATAATCTACTCTTTTTTCTCTTTAAAGCATAACTCTTATTTGATTTCACAAACCTTCTGGAATATCCCTTCTGCATTAGGTTCCAACCTCCCCAAGTACCTCCAGGAGCACACTATAATTCCTGACTTAAGCAGGGCAGAGTAAAAGGTGGACTGCAAGTATGATTTTGTGGGCACAGAGGAGATGCCAAAAGCCCAAATTCTTCAAATAGTAGATATTTAAAATTTAATCATTAGAACTTTCCCCTTGGTTTAAGAATTTAAATTCTGATGTAAAACAAGTGCCAGTTAATTACATTTTGGTTATGAAGGCAGAAAGGCTTCTAATTTGAAGGTAGAAGGAAGGCACCAAGTGAGTTCCTGAAATGGAGGTGATGGAAAAGGAAGAGCTAAAGGTAGTTAGGAAATTGTAAATAATTCATGGAGGAGGGAGGAAGTAGGTGTGGTAAGATTAGCTTTGGGCTAGGTATGGCAGGGTCAGCCTGGGCCAGAAGAAAGACATTTTTCACACTGGTGGGAAAGTGGAGAAAAGGATGAGCAGGAAATTGAGCTAGTTCTTTTGGTTTTAGGGTAGGGAGAAAGTGAATTTACCTGCTGATAGATGTGGTAACATAGAATGAGAAGATACCATGAAAGTTTGACAAGGCTGAGGGGAATGGGAGAGATCTGTAGGGGAATGAAACATAATGAATGAGTGAAGGCTGGAGACCATACATTCACTGAATCAGTCAATCATTCATTCATTCATTCATTTCACAAATATTAATTGAGTGCCTACTAGGTGCTGGGGACTATTATGGATTCTGAGGATATAGAAGAGAACAAAATAAGCAAAAATCTCTGGCTTGGAGGAGCTTACATTTTAGTGAGGGAGACATAATATACATAATAAACATCATAAAATCACAAACAAAAACACCAAAATAACTAACTAAATAAAATATATAACATGGTAGCTAGTGAAAAGATATCTCTTTTTAAGAAGAAAAGGTAACCATAAAAGCAGAGATATGGAATGTTGAGGGTGGGGAGAGGTTGAAATTTTAAAGAATTTAATCAGGAAAGGCCCCACGGAGGGTGGCTTTGGAATGAAAGTCTGAGGAGGTGAGGGAGCTAGCCATGTGGATGTTTAAAGAAAGAGCAGATCTAGGAAGAGGGGAATGGCAAGTGCAAATACCCCGGGGTGGGAACAGATCTGGCCTAGACAAAGATCAGCAAAGGGGCCAGGTGATAGCAGAGAGAACAGGAGATTCGGTCAGAGGCTAACAGGGCCAGGCCTGGAGGGCCTTGGGTGCTTGGTAAGGACTCTGTATACTACTAGGAGTTTGAAGGGAGGCTCAGGGAAGCCGAGAATCAGACATAAATGCATGGCATCAGTGCACATGGAGGTGAGGTCTCCAATAGGTCCACCAGCCTGGCTGGAGGAGGAGAGGGGCAAACAGCTGATAGATGCAGAGATAAGGTTTGCATGGATGGAGCTGGGGAAAGGATTGAGGATAATGGTGAGAGTGGGATTTGAATGCCAGGCTGTGGAGCCTGGGATGGATGGGGAAGGAAGCAAAATTTTCATGGAGTTTAGTGATTGTAAGTAAATGGAGGGTTTAAGGGTCTGTGAGTCTCAGTTCAGGCTGACCAATAGATTTGGAAGGAGGAAGGAAGTGAGAAAATGAGATGCATGGGCAATCACAGAGTGGCCAATGGAATTAAATGTGTCAGAGACTGGGTAGTTCCTGGCAATGGCGAGGTACTGGGTGTCTCCATGGAATGGCTGACTCAGGTGCAGTAGAGATCCCTGGAGTTGAGGAGGTCAAAGAAGGGCTAAGCATGACCCTATGAGGAAGAGAATGAATAAGAAATACTAAGGAAATAAGATTTTATGGAAGTTATAGGAGTTTATTAGAAAATTTCATCGAATCAACACTATTTAATGAAATTATGAAAATTTTAAGTACTGAAAGGAAACTGTAAAATCAGCTAATCCAACTACCTCAATTTACCGCTCACAAAATTTGGGAATAAATATGTTGAGGGTTTTGGCTGAGGTTAAAGAGTTATTTGTTATTATAACCAGGAACAGAACAATTTTTACTTTCTCTCAATGCCTCTCAGAAAAACCTCAGTGAACTTCTACTGTACATGAGATAGAGCTCTACCATAATCTCTAAAAGAGGTAAATCTAGAAGAATAAAAGCATGTTTTAAGATACCTAATTTGGCAAGAACTTCTCAGTCAGTGGGGGCTTTCTTTCTGACTAAAGAGTGACTCAAAATCATCACCTAGGGATAATTTCTCATTGTTTTGGAAAGGATGGTCTTTAAATCCCTGTTTTCCCCCTCAGGGTCCAAGATGAGGAGAAAGGGGATAACATTCAAGTTGGCTTCTTTCAATTGGTAATAAAACTGCTCTTCTCATGCTGCTTCATAGGCCCTGGAGATATTGATTTATGACATTGATTTTGCAACTGTTCAATTGTTCATAATATGAAATCTTTAGTTATATTGGCAGTTTTTTAACTCCAGTGATCACTTTTTTAAAATGTCATGATCTCTGTCTATGTGATAACATGCTGAATACCAATTAGAAATATGTTGCTGATTAAACATGCAAATCCTTCATGATAGATCAGAGAAGCGTCCTCCTGGAAAACAATCACTAAGCCCATAAGTATCATTTTAGTAAGGGAAATCATTACAGTAATCATATCATATATAGTTATTCTTATAACAAGTCTTTAGAAATTCCACAGTATAGATATTTTCCCCAAATTTTCATAGGGTAGCAGCATTTCTATGCACAAATAGGTAGTCTTCATTTTCAATATCAGCCCTGCAAGCCCCATTTATGCTATTTTTTAATTTCCCACACAGTATACCCAGTTGGCAATAGCATCAATGACAGTGATTATTTCTCTTTTAAATTTCAGATGACTAGCCAAGAGCTAAAGTCAGCTTCTGAAGTAAAGAGAATGAATTCAGAGTCTAGAAAAGAAACAGCATGCACTACTATGTGCTGTTAGATAATCAATAAACAGATAATAATAAGCAGTTATTTCAATCTAATTAGTGTGAACTCTATTGTTCAATTATGATGATTTCCATAAAATTGATGTTGAATACTATTTATCAGAATCTAGTAACTAAAATTAAATAGTCCTTCTACTTCCCCTGCTTTTCACCTATAGATGATCTCTGAACCCTTTGTTTTTCAAGTTTCGGTTTTCTTCATCGACTGACATTTGGCTGATGTTTGTGGGAAGTTTATGTGCACTTCTCCATGGAATGGCCCCTCCAGGCATGCTTCTCATTTTTGGCACAATGACAGATGTTTTTATTGACTATGATATTGAATTACAAGAACTCAAGATCCCAGGAAAAGTATGTGTGAACAACACTATAGTATGGGCCAACAGCTCTCTCAATCAAAATGTGACAAATGGAACACGTTGTGGGTAGGCTGTTGATTTTCTTCTTTTTTTTTTTTTTAATTATTTTAAATTTTTTTGTTCATACCTTAAATTGTAATTCAAAATGTGTAAAAAAGACTTTATTGGTTGAGCTAGAGTGGTATCTAACACAAAGTGAAGAGAAATACAAATTTGCCTGCTTGTCTATAAATTTCTCTGCCCTGAGCTTCTTCCCATCCTACTCGGCTTTCTAATCTTAATTAAAAAAAGGATTAGAAATTACCCATGAAATACACCAAGAGAATTTCACCATTTTGTTGACTATAGGCTTGGTCATGACACTACCCATGACTTAATGCCTCTAGGGCGGTGACCCACTAATTTTACCTGAGTCCTCCTCAGGTCTCCTAGCCATAGCTCAGATATTCCCATTGCCAACCGCCACCTTTTTCTGTCGTTGCTAACTTCCTCTGCTCTTTAGCTTCAGTGACTGTGGCTGATGAGTCATTTGATCCAGCGTCTTCTACCTATTATGGTAATTTCCTAAGTGCGCTACGTGACTTGGAGTAGGGGCCACTGTTCTCAATCAGCAGTTGAATTTCCATGGAAGAGCAGTGCCGTGCTGTGAATAGACGGCAGCAGCACAGAATGAGCCAGAACTCAGACACCCTCACTCTGTTCTCTTTGTGATAAGCCCGACAGGCCTCCTTGTAATCAGTGAGTCTGTAAGACAGGCCTGACTCACAGTCTTGGCATGGACTTTGCAGCCTGCCTCACGCTGCCTCAGGGCCAGAGCAAGTGCATTTGCATGCAAAAACCCACAGGCTCAGGCTCAAGAACCAAGGGCGGGGCACATTCTGACTAGAAAGACACTTAGAATGGCTCACCAAAATGAATTTTTATTTTTTACCTTCATTTTTGAAATTTGCTACAGGTTTGATTTCAGGCTATGAATAAGTCCTCCTAAAGCACCAATGCTCTTCCATAATCTCGTCTACTCTTAGGGTCGTTTATTCCTTCACTCTTTCAACCCCAATTTTTCCCCACTATATACTAGGAGTGTGTGTAAGAATCAAGGATACAGTGGTGATTTTAAGTTATGATCCTTTTCCTTGTGGAACTAAGACTAGTTGGTGAAACCATCATTAAATCAATGACTGTTCAAATAGAGTTACAAACTGGTAAGTGCTTGAAGGAAGAGTACAGGGTAACCTACAATGTGCAATCCTATTTATTTCATATGGATATCTGGAATTGTGTAAACCATACATTTTTAGGCCATTCCTTCACCAAGAATTCCTTTAACCAGTTAAACACATTAATTTTGAGTTATTATGGTCACTGACATGAATACTATTGGTTGTACTTCTGAAAAACTTGTTTTTTTTTAGCTCTATGTGGTAAGCTCACTGTGACAATGAACTTGGGTAGGACAAAGGGGTCAAGGAGAGAACATTTTCCTACCTGTAAGTAGTTAATATGCCTCCAAAGTTACCGAACTTCTTCACAAGTTTCTTTCTTGGAAAAAGTAAATCACTAACGATGCAATCTCTCCACCTATTATAATAGGTGTATTAGTTTAAACTACACAAGATAACTCAATGTATGTGTAATAATAGGAGCTGGTTTTACTCTTTTACAATATTGGTTTCCACAGATCAATTGTAATACATTGAATGGAATTTCTTGGCCAAAGGCTTCCAAATAGCTATAGGTGAATAACTGATAAAAAATACAGAACATCAAGCCTCCTGATTAGCTTATTGGAATTTCTATTGTGAATAGACAAACAATAAGGAAAAAGAATGAAAACAGATGAAACAAGAGGAAGTCCAAATACAATTTACCTTTCTTTTATTTTCTTTTATCCATTTAAAGTGTTAAAACTCAAATGCAAGCCATTAAGTCTTTTATAACTTAATCCTGGAAGTGACTTACCATCATTTCTGCCATATTCTATCAGTTACACAGACCAACCATGGTACATTTTTGAAGGGGGCCACACAAGAGTGTGCCAGGACACAAAAATCAGTGGGGGCCCTCTTGGAGGCTGACTTCTGCAGCCACTGTGAAGGTTGTCTCCCTACATGCCCACATATGGGTGCATCAATGTAGAAAGCTGAGCACATACTTTTTCTTGAATTTGAGTCTATTTTCCTAACAATAGACATTTAGCTTAAGTGTTCATCTAGTCGAGTACTATTTTGAAGCTGAGGCGAGCCACATCAGCTTCCCTAGTTGGTTTTTTTGTTTGTTTGCTTATTGTTGTTTTGTTTTTGTTGTTTTTAGGAGGCACCGGGAACCGAACCTGGGACCTCCCATGTGGGAAGCAGGCGCTCAATCGCTTGAACCACATCCACTCCCGAGTCCATAAACTTTAAAAAAAAATTTTTTTAAATAAACGTTGAGCTGTAACTCACATACCGTACAACAAACCCATTTAAAGAGTACAGTTCAATGATTTTTAATATATTCAGAGTTGTGCATCCATCACAATGATCTACTTTCAGAACATTTTCATTACTGCAAAAAGAAACACTGCACCTCTTAGCCATCACTCCCAAATCCCTATCCCCTCAGCCTTAGGCAACCACTAAATCTACTTTCTGACTCTATATAGATTTACCTTTTCTAGACTTTTCATATAGATGAAATCATATACTATGTTGTCCTTTGTGACTGACTTCATTCATTTAGCATAATGTTTTCATGATTCATTCATGTTGGAGCCTGAATCAGTACTTCGTTTCTTGCTATTGCCAGATAATATCACATTGTAGGAATATACCACATTTTCCTTATTCTTTCAGCAACTGATGGACATTTGGGTTGTTTCTACTTTTTCACTATTATGAATAATGCTGCTGTGAATGTTCACATTTGTGGAATTCAGTTAAACAGTGCTAAGAAGAAAATTTATGGCCCTAAATACATATTATAAGAGGGAAAGTTATCAAAGCAAAAATCTAAGCTCCCACCTCATGACCTAGGAAAAGAAGAGCAAAATAAACTTAAAGCAAGAAGGGGAAAGGAAATAAGAATGATAAGAGCAGAAATCAATGAAATTTAAACAGAAGAGAAAAATCAATGAAACAAAGAAATGGTTCTTTTGAAAGATCAATAAAATTGACAACCTCTAGTGGCAATGAGAAAGAAAAAAACACACAGAAAAGATACAAATTACCAATATCAGACCTTGCAGACATCAAAAAGGTAACAAGGAAATACTATAAACAACTCTACTCACTTAAGTTTGACAACATAGATGAAATGGACCAGTTCCTCAAACAGTGTAAGCTACCACAACTCTCCCAAAAAGAAATAGACGATTTGCATAGCCCTATAACTATTAGGGGAATTGTATTTGTAATTTAAAAGTTCCCCAAATATAAATCTCCAGACCCAGATGGTTTTACTGGAGAATTCTACCTAATGTTTAAAGAAGAATTAACATGATTTCTACACAGTCTCTTACAGAAAATAGAAGAGGAGGGAACATTTCCTAATTCATTTTATGAAGTTAATATTACCCTGATACTGAAAACAGACAGAGATATTAAAAAAAGAAAACTACACTGCAATATCTTTCATGATTATAGATGCAAAAATCTTTTTAACAAAATATTAGCAAATATAATTTGGTAACATATAAAAATAATTACATACTATGACTAAGTGGGGTTTATCCTAGGGATACAAGGCTGGTTTGATATTTGAAAAAATAATCAGTGTAACCTATTATAATTTACAGGCTAAAAAAAGAAAATTCACACGATTATCTCAATAGATGCAACAAAAGCATTCAACAAAATACAACATATATCCATGGTAAAAAAAAAAAAAAAAAAAAAA
>JAQZBX010030526.1:0-26763 GCA_029593785.1 Cabassous unicinctus | reverse complement strand
CAACAACATATCAAAAGGATTATGCACCATGAACAAGTGGGTTTCATCCTGGGTATGCAAGGATGTTTCAATATAAGAAAATCAATCAATGTAATACACCACATAAAAAGATTGAAAGAAAAAAAAATCATATGCATTCGACAAAATGCAGCATCCTTTCCTGATAAAAACACTGCAAAAAAAGCAATTTAAGGAAACTTTCTGAATATGATGAAGGGAATATATGAAAAACCCAAAGCTAACATCATCTTCAATGGTGAAATCCTAAAAGCCTTCCCTCTGAGATCGGTAACAAGACAAGGATGCCCACTATCACCACTCCTACTTAACATTGTCTTAGAAATACTTGCTTGAGCACTGAGGCAAGAAAAAGATATAAAAGGCATCCAAATTGGAAAAGAATAAGTAAAAATGTCATTATTTGCAGATGACATGATCCTATACATAGAAAGCCCTGAGAAATCTACAACAAAGCTTCTAGAACTTATAAAGGAGTTCAGTAATGTCGCAGGCTATAAGATCAATGCT
Source organism: Cabassous unicinctus (assembly GCA_029593785.1). NCBI lineage: Eukaryota > Metazoa > Chordata > Mammalia > Cingulata > Chlamyphoridae > Cabassous > Cabassous unicinctus. The sequence continues at coordinate 26,235 of JAQZBX010030526.1, read as the reverse complement.
CAAAAATCAGTAGCACTTCTGTACACCAATAATGAGCAATTTGAGGAGGAAATCAAGGAAAAAATACCATTTTCAATAGTCACTAAAAGAATCAAATACTTAGCAATAAATTTAACTAAAGATGTAAAGGACTTATATACAGAAAACTACACAACACTGATACAGAAAATCAAGGAAGACTTAAATAAATGGAAGAATACTCCCTGTTCTGAATAAGAAGACTAAACATCACCAAGATGTCTAGCCTACCCAAACTAATCTACAGATTTAATGCAATCCCAGTAAAAATCAACACATCATTTTTTAAGGAACTGGAAAAACTAACTACAAAATTTATTTGGAAGGGTTAAGAAGCCCCGAATTGACAAAGACATATTGAAAAAGAAAAATGAAGTTGGAAGTATCATATTAGCTGACTTTAAAGCATACTACAAAGCTACAGTGGTAAAAACTGCATGGTATTGGCACAAGGATAGACATACTGACCAATGGAAACAAATTGAGAGTTCTGATGTAAATCCTCGCATATATAGTCATCTGAAATTTGACAAGGCTTCCAAGCCCACTCAGTTGGGAGCAAATGGCCTCTTCATCAAGTGGTGCTTGGAGAACTGGATATCCATAACCAAAAGAATGAGAGAGGAACACCATCTCACACCTTATACAAAAATCAACTCAAGATGGATCAAAGATATAAATATAAGAGCCAAGACCATAAGAACCTTGGAAGATAATGTAGGGAAAGATTTACAGGACTTTGTAATAGGAAATGATTTCATGAACTTCACACACAAAGCACAAGCAGCAAAAGAAAAAATAGATAAATGGAATCTCCTCATTATTAAAAACTTTTTCACCTCAAAGGACGTTATGAAAAAAAATAAAAAAAACAGCCTACCCAATGGGAGAAAATATTTGGCAACCATATATCTGATAGGAGCCTAATATCCTGCATATATGAACAGATCCTACACCTCAAAAATAAAAAGACAACTCACTTAAAAAATGGGCAAGTGACCTGAAAAGACACTTCTCCAAGGAAGAAATTCAAATGGCTAAAAAGCACATGAAAAAGTGCTTGATATCACTAGCTGTTAGGGAAAGCAAATCAAAACTACAATGAGATACCATCTTACACCCATTAGAATGGCAGCTATAAAAAAAAAACAAAAACCAGCAGACTATAAGTGTTGGAGAGGATGTGGAGGAATGGGAACCCTCATCCACTGTTGGTGGGGTTGTGGAATGATCCAGCCACTGTGGAGGATAGTTTGGCGGTTCCTCAAAAAACTAACTATAGATCTTTTGTATGATCCAGCGATTCAACTGCTGGGTATATACCCAGAAGAATTGAAAGCAAAGACACAAACAGATATATGCACACCAATGTTTATAGTGGCATTTTTCACTATTGCCAAAAGTTGGAATCAACCCCAGTGCCCATCAACAGATGAATGGATAAACAAAATGTGGTCCATACATACAAAGGAGTATTACTCAGCTGTTAGAAGGAATAAAGTGCTAACACACAGAATGACATGGATGAATGTTGAAGGTTGAAGACCTTATGTTGAGTGAAGCAAGACAGGCATTGAAAGATAAGCAGTACATGACCTCACTGATATGAATTAAGGAAATTGAGCAGTCTCCAAGTACCATTTTCTGAAAGATAGGTTTACAAGAGAGAAAAGAGAAGAGAAAGTTGTGAACCATCACCCATATGTACCTAATCTATGGTAAAGTGACAGATTGTAGTTGCATATTGAAGGGATAAGACAGGTGGCTAGTAATGTTATTGCACTTGATGGTGCAGGGTTGACAAGTGGGTAGATTGGGAAGGGTGGATTAAAATACCCAGGATACTGGGGGTCGAGATGGGAGAGGGAGAAGGTGAACACTTGGATTTGTCAGTATGTGCTTGAAAATTCAGGGGTGGGAATGCTTTTATGGCAATATGACAAGGACGTGTCACTGGTTTAGGGTGTTCATTGGGGGTGCAATTGGGACAGGGCACAGCTGGAGCAGACTTCTAGGGAGTGTCTGAGTGTTCATCCTGTCATAATGTGTTGTATCAGTGGGTGGAGGCGCACACAATGAGTGGGAAGGAAATGGACTCCCATCTTTGGGAGGACCGATTTGTCCAGAAATGGACAGATGAGCAAGGGCAGTTCCTAATACAGAAGGACAAACCAGTGTTTCAAGACCTTTTGTTGCATGTTACTATGAATCTTGTCAGCCAATGAGTCAAGTCAGGAGTCATTGTGGGCCTTGGTGTGATGGGGAGGGAGGAAGAGAATAGATCAAGTAGGGAGTATTTAATGGTCAGTGGTAATGTCATTACCTTACACTGATGGACACAGGACATGGTAAATATCATCAAAATGTATAAAATGTAAATCATACTCTAAACCATTGACAATGTTTAGTAGCTATGTTTCACTATCTGTATAACAGTTATAGCAATGCTACCTTCCACATACAAAAAGGTTTTAATGTGGGGTGAAGAAAAGGGGAAGAAGTTGGGTATATGACAGTCTCTTGTATTATTTGTGTGAATTTGCTGTGACTTAAAAGTTCTTTGAAAATTAAGTGATAAACTGGGGATTGAGAGGGGGAACAGGACACACGATGCTGCAGTGATAAAAGGCAAGATGTCCAAAATTTTTTTAAATTTCTTTTCCCATTTTTTGAATATCCCAATCCTTTAATTTTATTTCATTTTTAGTTTTTTTTAAGTTTTCTTGTATTTTATCTCTTACATTTAATCTTATCCTTATTATTTCATTTTCCTATTAATTGTATTTGGCTATTGTATTGGCTTAATCTTTAAAGAAGCTTTGGATCACAGAAGGGTTACAACTGGGGTGGGAGAGGCTCGTTGGTGGAGGGTGTCAAGGATGCGGGGTTCATGGGAGGAAGTTCACCTGACCATACATAAAAGGTATATAAAATTGTTCAAATGCTCATGGGGCATGGTCACAGTGGGTGGAAAATCACTCAATGAATGAGAGAATACTGAATTCCCATCCTGGAGAGTTCTGCCACATTCTCCAAGGAAGCAGCAACAGTTCCCCAAGTGCAGGGACAGTGTCTGGCTAAGGAGGATGATCCACTGATGGGCTCTTTTTAGTGATGACTAGCCTTAGGAATCTTTGCTCTTGAAACTGTAACTTAGCCTATTGTTATGGGGTGCCTAAGGATTGCCTCCTGAGAGCCTCCTTGTTGCTCAAATGTGGCCTCTCTCTAAGCCAAACTCAGCATATGAATGCATTACCTTCCTCCCAGCATGGGACATGTCTTCCAGGGATGAGCCTCCCTGGCAATGAGGGATTACTCCCTAGTACCAACTGGCAATACGACTGGAAAAAGACCTTGAATAAAAGAAGGAAAAGGTAAAGACAAATGAGTTCATATGGTTAAAAGACTTCAAAGTGAGTTGGGAGATCATCCCAGAGATAATGCTTATGCGCATCTCAGTAGGACCTCATAGGCTTCCAATATGGATATCACCCCAAATAGAGGGGCTCCTAAGGGCTCTGGAGACAGCCAGGTCCTGTGGTCAGGGTGGATAACTCCAGAGTTTTGTGCTTTATCAGTGGGCCCAACTTTGGAATCTGTGCTCCTGAGAGTGACAGAGTTGGACTCAAATATGTCCTCCCTGCACAAAGTCCATCAGTCCCTTCTATTCAAACCTATATGCGATGCTGGAGTTTGTAGGTGTACTTCCAGAGATTGGAGTCTTTGGCCTGCCCATGTGCCCGGAATCTCAGTGCAGCTGCAACTCCTACTCTACAGCTCAAAGGTCTCATCCAGGACACCTGGCAGTTAGATGATGATGGACAACAGCCATCCCAGGGAATGGAGAGAGTCTGCAGGTGCAGGCAGGGTAATCTCATCCTTCTTATCCATGGGATATAAGCCCCCTCTCTCTTAGAGGTGGAGTGGACATCACCATCCTAGACTCCTCAGGATTGAGGGAAGAGCCATGGATCAGAATGGACTTACTGGTATTCTGTTATAGACATATTGTGATTCAAGTAATGGAAGAAATTACAACATTAATGTGGAGCCAGTGGCCACTGAACGCTTTGGGGTCAGGGAGAGGGAAAAGCAATTGTAATACAAGGGCTTTTTTGGGACTTGGGAATTATCCTGAGTGACATTGCAATGACAGATATAGGCCATTTTACCTCAGCATATAACATGCAGAACTATGTGGCAAAGAGTGTGGTCTACAATGTGAACTATGGTCCGTGCTTAGTGGCAAAGCCCCAGGATGTGTATATCCATTGCAGTTGATGTACCACACTAATGAAAGATGTTTATGTGGGAGGTTGTGGGAGATGTGGGACATGTGGCATATGGGAATCCCTATAATTTTTGTGTAACATTTATGGAATCTAAGTATCTTTTAAAAAATAAAAAAAAATTATTAAATAAAAAATGTATATTGATAAAAGTAATCTTGAAAGTATCCATTAGAAATTAAGTTTGTTTATTTGTCCTTAATCAGGAATGTACTGTTGGATATATTTCATAGAGTTATTCAATCATGGATCCCTAGAGGGACACAAGCAAATTTATATGTGAAGAACTCAGCAGTTAGGAACGAATCTAATGTTTCTTACTAAAGAAAAAATGTGTTTGGTAAGTGTAGATAGATATAGATTATAAGAATTTAATAATATTACTATAATATTAGTGGAGAAGAGACGGTAGCAGGAATTTGGTGTATATGTAGTAAATTTGATAGATCTCAAAAACCTAGTTGAATACCTTAGATGTCAAAATAAGATATGTAACAGCATATGCACGCTCATTAAAATATACATTATATTTATTCTGTTAAGATGTGTGCCTTTTCGGGGATACATATCATCCTTCTTAGAAGAGGTGGCCTATATATGAAGGATAATTGAAGTGGAATGGGAAATGAGGACATATGATGATTATGGGATAATGAACTAAGGTAGGAAAGACTCGATTTAGTTTTGAAATTGAAAGAAAAACATAAGGATAACACACATAATCATAAATTGAAATGTCTCTGAATCTTTTAAAACACTATAGGCCTTTAATAGAAATCAACCCTCATCCTTAGACATAAAAGTTGGAGGAAACCACTATGGAAAATGCTGAATATTGACATCTTTTTTTTCAGATTAAAGTGTGTATCCAATGATAATATTCATAAGCCAAGGTATCTGAGAGGGAATAGTACAAATATATAACAGGAAATTGGTGAAATTTGTATAAAAGAATGTTTCTCAATAGGGAAATCAAAAGTACCCTGGATAATTAACAAAGACACAGTGGCATCATTTATTGGTCTCAGACTCTTTGAGAATAATAACAAATTGCATTCATGCTGCCAAAGTGGTCTCTCAAAGGGGAAAGACACTCATAAATTCTTTTGGTTTCAGTGAAATTAACAGCCACAGGTGGGAGCAATAACACATTCCTCATTTGAGGTGAGTAGAGGGCCCCCATCTTCATGATCATCAGATTAGCTCGAGTGACAATTGTTGACTGATGGATACAATAATTTAAATTTTTGAAATGACAATAGTACCACTACCAGACTTAGCACACTATGGTATACATATTAATATTCTAATTTTATAACAAGATTTTCTGGAGTAACTTTGTATTTTTAGCACTATTATTATGCGCTTTGAGGAAAGTAAAGAATAAAAGTAAAGTAAAGAAAAAAAGTTTCTTTTTTTATTTTTTTGATACTGAAAAAAACAATTGAAATTCTGAAGAGGAAAAGAGTAAGCATGATTTGAAAGTTTCATCTAGAATGAGGTCTTAGGAAAGATGATGATGATCAAGTTGGGGATATCAATGCTGATTAAGGGTTTATGTTTCAAATACTAATAGTTTTTGATGAGAGTATCCAGCTACTCAGTAATGTGATTTTAGCATTATAATTATCCCCTGTTCGTTGCATCTACAGGACTTTTGTGTCATGGATTTCTGTGCCTTATTTTACCAATACCATACAATAAATGGCAATTGTCAGAGTTTATATTCCCTCTTTAGCAGATCCTTTGACAAGGACTTGAATATATGATATTAATTGGTATGTGATTCCTGGAAGCATAAATGAGGGAATGGGGAATTTGAGATAAGGAAGTGAGAAAAAAAAAAAGCTAACTATTGCAGTAACTTGCAATAGAGAGCAAGTTACTGCTGTAAGGGATAAATTTCAATCTCTTGAAATGCTTTGATGTGTCCTGCAGAGATCTTGGAATTGTCTTAAGGAAGGTCAGAGAAGCTGCAGCTTGGACACCGTCCCAGGCTACCTTAGAGGTGGTGTAGTGTGATAGGGTATGGGGAGACATTTATTTCTGCCATAGTGATATTTACAATAGTAAATTGATGACAAATTTACAATAAAATAGCAAATGTTTATGTTTAGGCTAATATACTCATCAGAGTGCAATAATAAAATGCCTTTAGCCCCTCTCTTTGTATTAAGCTTGTATGGGTTTCTATATGGATAGTGAGGTTCAAGGCTTGGAAGTACCTAGAATGTATTTCTAATAAGGGCCAATTTGAACTTAAAGATGGCATATTTTAAGGGTCAGTCCTTAGTTGAATTCTGTCAAATGTATATATTCTACTTTCAGAATTGGTGAACTTTCAAAGCCTTTAACATTCCATTAATCTGAGCTTGGGTACACCCTTTCCCTTCTCAGCAATAATTAGAAGCATTAAAGGAATGATACATATTCACCTGTAATACATGTTAGAAATTTTACATATTGCAAGGAAATTGGGAAAACTATGTTTGGAGTGGGAAAGGATGTGATCTTCCCTTACCTCTCCACAGTCCCCTGTTATGTGGCACAGCTACAATGCATACATTGAAGCTCAGCCTATAAGAGTTTGTCCATGTATTTGGGAATCTGACATAATGCAATATAATTACATGGAGAAAGTATAGATAAAAAAAGCTTCAAAGATCATCACATGCTGTATAATATTGATTTGACTTCTATCCACAAATTTTATTGCATTCACTTATGTCCCCATGTTGTGAACTTAGTGTTTCCTTATTGAAGTAATGCACTGTATTTTACCCAGTTAGGAATGTAACAAGATATACTCTATGGCTGGAATTGGAAGCTCCATTTCCAGAAGACAAGGGAGGAAGAGATGGTTGGTCACCAACTGTAGCTACTGATTATTAAATTCAGCTCACTAGAGAATAACCCTAAGAAAAAATAAAGTTTAAACCTGTCCAAGTCAGAAAGAGGCTGGTAGCCACCATTTTCACTGTACCCCTGGAGTGAGGGGAAGCGGGGCTAACTGAAAATCACAAAAGTAGGGACCATCTTCTTTCCACCCAGATGGAACTGCAGCCCTACCCTAGGCTTCACCCCCACATCTGGCAGGGAGAAAGATGGTGAGAACTGCACCAACCTCTCCGGGTAACTGCAGGTATATTCGGTCGGCACAGAATGAATAGTATGAAGTCTATTTGGGTGACTGTATTCATTTTAGATTGGCACAGTATAGATTGCTGCCCACACCTGCAGCTCAACCCCCGCCCCAGGCAGGGGAAGAAGGGGCATGAAGCTTCATCAGTCTCTCCAGGCAACTCTAGACAGTCTTGGCCTGCACGACTTGGATTAGTAGACATGGCTGAGGCTCTGTCCCTACCCTCACAAAGGAGAAAGGTGGAAGAAGATTCATCAATTCCTGGGGCAATACAGGGAGTTTGAGCCTCCACAGCTTACAGCACAAACTACATCCTCTGCTTCTGCCACACAACCAGCAAGGGAGAAAGGGTAAGAAATCCTTAAATTAAGAGAGAAAATGAATACAGAATAAATACCTCTAGTAAGGCAGATGCCAAGACACCAACAAAACTACAATTCATGCCAAAAAATAAGAAGATATAGTCCAGTTAAATGAACAAGATAAGCCTCCAGATTACTTAAAGGAGTTGAGACAACTAATCATAGATGTTCAAATAAATCTCTTTAATAAATTCAATGAGATGGCTAAAGAGATTAAGGTTATTATGAAGACATTGGTTGAGCACAAAGAAGAATTTGAAAGCATACATAGAAAAATAGCAGATCTTATGGGAATGAAAGCACAATAAATGAAATTAAAAATACACTGTAGTTATATAACAGCAGATATGAAGAGGCAGAAGAAAGGAGCTTGAACACATGACCTTTGAAAGTGAACACACTAAAGAATAGATGAAGAAAAGAATGGAAAAAAAATGAACAAGTTCTCTGGGAACTAAATGACAGCAAGAGACGTGCAAACATATGTACCATGGATGTCCCAGAAGGAGAAGAGAAGGGAAAAGGGACAGAAGAAATATTTGCAGAAATAATGGTAGAAAATCCCCCAACTCTATTGAAGGATATAGATATCCATGTCCAAGAAATACAATGTACTCCCATCTGAATAGATCAACTCTGAGACACATACTAATCAGAATGTCAAATGCCAAAGACAATGGGAGAATACCAAGAGCAACAAGAGAAAAGCAATGCATAACATATATGGGATACCCAATAAGATTAACTGCTGATTTCTCATCAGAAACCCTGGAAGCAAGAAGGCAGTCATATGAGATATTTAAGATACTGCAAGAGAAAAAAAATTCCAGTCAAAAATATAATATCCAGCAAGATTGCCTTTCAAAAATGAGAGCAAGTTTTGAAAACTCACAGATGAACAGAAACTGAGGGGGTTATAACAAAGCAACCAGCCTTGCAGGAAATAATAAAGAATGTGCTACACTGTGAAAAGAAAAGACAGGGGAGAGAGGCTTGGAAGAGAGTCTAGAAATGAAGATTATATCAGTTAAAGTAAATAAACATCTCAATAGATTGGTGAAAACAAAATATAAGACTCACCTTAGACCCAAGGATACAAATAGATTGAAAGTGAAAGCCTGGAAAAAGATATTCCACACATGCAGTAACCAACCAACCAACCAAACAAAGAAACAAAAAAACACAGAAATACAGTGTAGCTATACTTATATTAGATGAAATAGACTATAAAAAACACTAGTGATGCACAATCTGAGGAGGAAGTTGGAGAAAAAATTCCATTTACAATAGCAACTAAAAGAATCAAATATTTAAGAATAAACTTAACCAAGGATGTGAAGTGCTTGTATTCAGAAAACTACATTGCATTGTTAAAAGAAATAAAAAAAGACCTAAGTAATTGGAAGAACTTTCCATGCTCATGGATTGGAAGACTAAATACCATTAAGATGTTAATTCTACCCAAATTGATGTACAGATACATACAATCCCAATAAAAATTTCACCAGCATTTTTAAATAAATGTAAAACACAATTTTCAAATTTATTTGGAAGGGTAATTGGTCCCAAATAGCCAGAAACATCTTAAAAAGGAAAAGTGAGGTTGGAGAACTCTCACTTCTGAACTTTAAATCATATTACCTAGCTACAGTGGTAAAAACAGCATGGTACTGACATAAAGGTAGATACATTGACCAATAGAACAGAATTGATGGTTCAGAAACAGACCTTTGCATCTATGGTAAAGCGATTTTTGACAAACCTGTCAAACCAATCCACCTCGGGCAGAACAGTCCATTCAACAAATGGTGCTGGGAGAACTGGATATCCATAGCCAAAAGAAAGAAAGAGGACCCCTATCTCACACCTTATACAAAAATTGACTCAAAATGAATCAAAGACCTAAATATTAAAGTAAGAACAGTAAAGCTTCTAGAAGAAAATGTGGGAAAATATATTTAAGACCCGGGGGTAAGTGGCGAATTCTTAAAGGAGAAAAGAGGAGTGCTGAAATGGACTACTGATGATTAGTGTATGTAGAAGCTTTAATTACTGTAAAAGTGTGGAAATGTATAGAGTTGATGGTAACATGTTATAGTGAGTAACAGCTGGTTAATAAATGGAAATGTGCCTGGAAAGGCTAGCCTGGGGATGTGAAAGTCAATTGAAAGAGTGCTAGAGGATAATCTAGGGACTGAATAACACAGTGAACCCAAAAGTGGATGAGAATTGTGGTTGATGGTACAGATGCAAAAGTGTTCTTCTGTGAGCTAGAGCAGATGTACATCACTATTGCAGGGTTGTGTGCAAGTGGAGAAGCATGGCAAGAATACAACTGGAGTGATCTATGGACTGTGGTTAACAGCAATAATGTCATTTTCATGCATCTATGCCAGAGATGAACTCTGTTGATAACGGGGGAGGATGGAAAAAGTGTGCCAATTGTACACTATGGACCATGGTTGGTAGAAGAGTATGATGATATTATCTCATAATCTGTACCAAATGTTCAACCATGGTGTAGTTTATTGATGAAGGGCTGTTGTATGGGAATTCTACTCATGTGCATGATTGTTTTGTAAGTTCACAACTTTTGTAATAAAAGTATATTTTAAAAAATACTAATAGGTTGGTTTGCTGGTAAAATACACCAAATGTATGATATGGAATATAGTTAGCATAAGATATCCTTTAATAATTTGTAACAAATGTCTCACAACAATTTAAGGTGTGAGTGGTGGGTTGATGTAGGGGCCCCCTGTATTATGTTGTACATGTTTGTTTTGTAAGTTTACAACTTTTACAATACATTTATTGCTTGGGTATGTTAATTCTGGAATGATATCTTTTTAAAAATATGGTGGGCTGGGGGAAAAATACACCAAATGTAAAGATACTTTGGTTAGTAGTAATATTTTTGAGGATGCTCTTTCATCATTTGTTAAAAATGTTTCACAACAATGCAAAGTATTGGTGGTGGGGTGAGCTATGAGGCCCTGTATGATGTTATGCATGCTTGTTTTGTAAGTTCACAGCTTTTATTATACACTTATTGTTTGTGTATGTTTATGTATGAGTGATATCCTTCAATAAATTTTTAAGTGAAAAAAGTTAACATGTGAAAATAATAAAATAGATTGCACAAATATTGTTGTGTCTGAATATAGCAATATATCTGCTGTACTGATGAATTAGGTTACACTGCCAAAATAGACTGGAGACATTTCACAATGTTTTTCTTCTAATGCCTCAAAAGTGTCAGTCTATCAGCTGGTACACATTCTTACAAAAAAGAGTTAGTTATGCTGCACCAATCAATGGAAAATACATGATTTTTTAAAAAGAAGTGTTTAATTTAACATAGGTCAAGTTGTATTGTAAATATTTAATAATAATATCAGCATGTTACTGAAAATAGAATGTGATAAAAATTTGTAAACACATAAGTTTACATATAACTGTGCATTACATACATAAAGGAAAGCAATTGGAAGAAAATACATCTAAAGACTAACAATATGCTTAGTGGCAAAGCCCCAGGATGTGTATATCCATTGCAGGTGATGTGCCACACTAATGAAAGATGTTTATGTGAGATGTTATGGGAGGTATGGGAGGTGGAGTTCATGGGAATCCCTGTAATTTTTGTGTAACATTTATGTAACCTAAGCATCTTTTAAAATATATATGAAAAAAAAACATTTATATAAGCAAATGCACATATATGCATATATATCTATATATCATTTTACAAATATTGGTTTGTATTGTGAAAAATTTGATTTTTACCCACAATAAAAAAAAGAATAATTAAAAAAAAAAGACTAACAATATTTAAGAACAAGTTTCATTTTCTTCGAGTTTCATTTTAAAATAATTTTTTGTAATGAAATATGTTTACACCTATGAAAATCTCTTTGCACATTTTTTAAATTGGGTCATTTGTCTTTTTATTTTTGAGTTTTAACATCTCTTTATATATCCTGGATATTAAACCCTTATCAGATATGTTATTTCCAAATATTTTCTCCCATTGTGTTGGCTGCCTTTTTCACCCTTTTGACAAAGTCCTGTGAGGTGCAAAAGTATTTAATTTTGAGAAGGTCCCATTTATCTATTTTTTATTTTGTTGCATGTGCTTTGGGGATAAGGTCCGAGAAACCATTTGTCCAAAGAAGAAATACAAATGACAAAAAGGAAAAACACATGAAGACAGGCTCAACATCACTAATGATTGGGGAAATGCAAATCAATACTACAATGAGATACCATTTCACACCTATTAGAATGGCCACTATTAAAAAGACAGAGAACTACAAATGTTGGAGAGGATGTGGAGAGATAGGAACACTTATTCAACGTTGGTAGGAATGTACAATGGCACATCCACTGTGGAGGACTGTTTGGCAGTTCCTAAAGAAGTTGAATTTAGACTTGCCACATGACCCTACAATACCACTACTATGAATATACCCAGAAGAACTGAGAGCAGTGACATGAACAGACATCGGTACACCGACATTCATAGGAACATTATTCATAATTGCCAAAAGTTGGAAACAACTCAGGTGTCCATCAACAGAAGAATAGATAAACAAACTGTGGTCTATTCACATGATGGAATATTATGTAGCTGTAAGAAGAAATGAAGTAGTAAAGCATATGACAATATGGATGAACCTGGATAACATGATGTTGAGTGAAGCAAGCCAGGCACAAAAGGACAAATACTGTGTGATTGCATTACTTTGAACCAAAAATACTGTGTAACATATTGTGTGATTCAAAAAAAAATTATATGTATCCAAGACATTTAAATGAGAAATGTATGTTTTTATTCAAATGTGTTTTCTTTCTAGTTTTTAATTGTTTACATTTTCAATTATTAAATGTACAAAATAAAGGTTAAAAAAAAAAAGACCTTGTAGTTCATTTTATTAATGAGGTGCATTGCATCAATTAATTTGCTTATATTGAACAACCATTGCATGCTTGGTATAAATCTCACTTGATCATGGGGTATAACTCTTTTAACATGCTTTTGTTTGTTAGGGTTTTGTGAGTATTCATGAATAAATATTCATAATGGATATTGGTCCATAATTTTCTTGTGGTATCTTTATCTGGTTTTGGTATAAGTGTGATGCTAATCACTAGAAAGAGTTAGGGAGGTGTTTTAGTTTGCCAAAGGGCTGTGAATGCAAAGTACCGGAAATGGTTTGGCTTTTATAAAGGGGATATGTTACAATTTCAAGGCCATGAAAAGTCCAAATGAAGGCACCATCAGTCATGCTTTCTCACCAAAATAAGCTGCCATATGTTGAAGCAAAATGGCCACCAATATCTGCTAAGACTTGGAATCAGCTGAAGGCAACCATGCATAAGGCTTTTATCTTTTCAGGCTTCATGTATCAGTCTTATCTGCCTCACCCTTCTCCTGAGTTCAGCTGTAAGATATCAGGCACATAGCAGGGCCCATGTCCACTTCAGTTATACAGTGGGTCCAGCCTCTCAGGGGCTTCATGCTTAAGTGATCCTCTAATCCTTTCTCACATGGCAGTTTTAAATATGGCAGCTTCCCTTTCCTGTGTCTTTCTGTCTCTCTCTGTATTTCATTTTATATGAGACCCAGCAAGGGAGTGGAACTCAACCTGAGACACACCTCACTTACATAGTCCAATCAAAAGCCTTAAAGCAATATTATCAAGTAATCTAATCAAAGGGCTCTCAACCCAATTTAATGCTCCCCACTTCTGGTACCAAATTCCACAAGTGTTTTCTGAATAATTGCATTTCCTGTCCTGATTTACCCGTTCCATGCTTAGTCAATTCCTCAAATGGAGCACTATCATCTGGAGGCTTGATTTCCAGAGGCTTGGAGTTTCCAGAATCAGTTTCTGGCTTTTTTGTGCCCAACAATTCAGTCCTCAGCTTCTCTCTCACTTGTCTAGCATTTTGCTATAAGCTGCAAGTAGAAGCTAAGCCGTATTCTCCAAGCTTACTTTGGAAAGTTTTTCAGCTAAATGATCAGGCCCACCATTTTCAAATTCTCCATTCCTTAAAACATCAGGAGTTAATCTTGCTAAGTTTTCTGCAACTTTAAAACCCAAATCATCTTTCCCCCACATTCCAATAATAGTTTCATCATTTACTTCGAAGTCCTCATAAAAAGTCTCCTTAGAGTCCATGTTACTATCAACAGTCTTTTCAAAGTAATCTAGGCCTTTTCCATCAAACATGTCACAATTCCTCCAAAAAATACCCCTTACCAATTTATAAAACTGTTCCAGCATTTTGGGTATTTGCAAAAGCACTACCCCACTCCTGGTACCAAATTCTGTGCTAGTCAGCTAAAGGAGTCTGATGTAAAATACCAGAAATTGGTTGTTTTTTATAGAGGGTATTTATTTAGGTTAGAAGCTTACAGTTACCAGGTCATAAAGTGTAAGTTACTTCCCTCACCAAATATCTGTTGCCACATGTTGGAACAAGATGTCTGCCTATGTCTGCAAGGGTTCAGGCTTCCTCTTCCTTTTAAGATTCTGTGGTCCCAGCTTCTTCCAATATCAGCTGTAGGCTGGGATATGTCTCATCTCTCCTGGGGTTTGATTTTTCCCAGAATCAGCTGCTCTACTCTCTCCAAAAGGCCAGCTGTAAACTATCAGGTGAATGGCTTATCTCTCTTCCTGGAGTCCCTGCTGTGTCTAATGGTGCTTTCTTTCCTCATATATCTGCTTCTCTGTGTGTTTCCTTCCTGGGGGTCCAGCATTAAAAGTCCAACTAACTCCTGTGCCTTGTCATTTTCTCTGTGAGTCCCCACCCAACAAGGGGGTAGGAACTCATCATCCTATTGATGTGGCCCAAAGTCTTAATAATTATTTAATCAAGTAAAAGTGAAACCTCTGAATCTAATACAATGTAATAGGCCCAGATCAGTTTGCAAATATAATCTAATATCTATTTTTGGATTTCATAAACAATATGAAACTTCTACATAGAGATTTTTCATTTCCATTTAAAGTAGTTACGGATAATGCAGAATTTTCTTTTGGCATTTTTGCTATTTGCCCATTGTTTGTTTTATACCATTTTTTTCCTTAAATTTTCCATTAATGTCTACAGTGATAAGTGAGTTAGGTTAGTACAGGGAAAGGGAAGACTTGGATCACAGCTGAATACCTGGCAGAAAACATGGTTAGCAGACAACATGCCCAGCAGACAACATGGTAAGCAGACCACATGGCCATGAGACCCTGTCCAGAAATCTCCTGAGGGGAAGGCTGCCAGTAAAACCCTGTGAGACCCTGTCCACAAGATCTCATTTGGAACTGTTTCTGGGATCAGGGAGAAGACCTGGATAACTTCAAAAAGGCCTTCTCATTGGATCCCTGAGAGCTAACAGGCAGGTATTGGAAGGCAACCATTCAGAACAGGAAATAGCTAGGGCCCCTCCCCAACATTATGAAGAGGGAGGAGGAAAAGTTTTAAAAGGCCTAACCTGGGGTTCCCACATGTGCAACGCAACCAGCAACATTCCCAGTCCATGCTAGAGCTCTGTACTCTTTTCTTGGTTCTTAACAAACTCTTTATTCCCTTGCCTACCATATGGCATGTCCTTAAATTATTTTATATGACATAAGCCAAGAACCCAGAAGCCCAGAACCCAGAGAATTCTGCTAACAACTTCCATTTAATTTTCTGTATTAAAGTATTTTGAGTCTCTACTAATTTCTTCTGTTTATTTTTCAGATATTTTCTTTTTGGTTATCATTGGGTATAAAGCAAAGATCTAAAATCTATAACAATCTCATTTGATTTTATACCAACTTTGTTCCTATACCTCACCATCCCACCACTTCTTTTGTTGGACTTGTTTTGTATTATATCTTTATACATTGAATATCCTAAACCATAGAATTGTCGTTACTTTCCAAGCATGTGCTTTTTAGAAACTGTTCAAATAAAAAAAGGAATTACATACAAAAAATACAATACAATATTATATGGGGGGTTATAATTACCCATATAGTTATCATTATTATAATTCTTTATTCCTTTATGCTTCTTTCAAGGCAGGTTGGTACAGAGAAATTAGGAGAAGATTAGCTACAACATAGCTGACAGACAACATGTTGCAAGACCCTGCTGAGACCTTGACCTTGACATGAAGTCCCAGTTTGGACACTTTCTAGGCCAATGGGAGGTCCTGGATATTCCAAACAGTTCTCACCATTGGTCCCCACCATTGATGGGGTAGCCAATAACAGCTGTAGCCCCTCCCAAAAGCATTAGCAAGTGGAGGAATATTTTATAGCTTAAAAGGTGAGTGCACAAGCTAAATCTCGTTCTCTCTGCCTAGAGGAGCCTGCATCAAATCTCGGTGCGTATTTCCATCCTTCTCTCCCATATCTCAGCATGCTCTGTTCTTTCCCCCCATTTCCCAATAAATTCTTTTTACTGGCTTAACTAAACTGGCATGTTCTTAAATTCTTTTATACAACATAGCCAAGAACCTAGAGGAATCCAAAACTTCCCCAGCTTCACTTTGATCCACTCTCTAGTGTCCTTTCCTTTCCATCTGAAAATCTCCCAGTAGTACTGCTTTATTGACAGGTCTAACAGTGATGATCTCCCTCAGTTTTTGTTATTCCAGGAATATCTTAATCTCTCCCTCATTTTTAAGGCACTCTTGCTAGATATAAAATTCTCTGTCTAAATTGTTTTCTTTCAGCATGTAAGTATGTCATCTCACTGCCTTCATGCCTCCACGAATTTTGCTGATAAATCCACCCTTAATCTTATAGGTACTGTCTTTTAAGTAACAAGTTGCTTTTCTCTTCTAGCTTTCAGAATACTATACTTGCCATTTCATTGTACAGTTTTACTGTTGATGCATGGTTCTCCTAAAGCATATCACATTTGCTGTTTTGGTCTTCCTGAATGCTTGTTTATGACTTCCATTGAGTTAGAGAAGTTTTCTTCCTTTAGATCTTTGAATATTCCTTCTGTTCCATTGTTTCTTTTTCTTGTACTCTTATTATGATCATATCGGTATTCTTTCAGGTGTCTCACATGTATCTAAGACTGTTCACTTTTCCTTATTTTTTTTTTCTTTTTCCTCCTCAACCTGTATCATTTTAATTTTGTTGTATTCATTTTCATTGCTTCTTCCTTCTGTCTATCCAACATCTGGTCTTCTTAGAAGATTTCTGAAGTTTTATCCAGTTCCTTTGGATGGGTCATGATGTCTTGTATCTTTATTTGTCTTGTAAACTTTTGTTTCACATTGTATATTTTAATAATGTAATGCTTTAATTTATTCCCTGAGATGTCTGTTTCTTAATATTGTATCCTGCTGTTTATATGCCAAATATGTCATTGAGTGTCAGAAAGTAACAACAAAAAATCAAATCAATGCAAAAAAGAGCGCCTTTTACTGTCTTTCCACATTTGCTCCATGTTTTTTTGATGTTGTCCTTGAGAGTTTAGCTCTTCTATAATGAATCTCATCCTGAGGCTAAAGTGAATGGTCCTTTCTTTTGCTGAGCCTTTTTCTTCTCCTAGGCTTTCTTCTGTGTCTTAAAAATCCCATGGTTTACTATAATTGGATTTCCTCCCCTATCCCTGTGAAATAGAATTTCCCCTTTCAATGTCCTCTATTGTAAATCTTAAAGCCAGGAATCCTTTGCCCCAGGCCATTCTTAATTGAATGTTTTCTTATATTGGTTTAAGTGATTGCAAACAGTTTCTGCATGCAGGGCAAGTTCTGGGAAGAGCAACAGGGAGATGAGACTCCTGGGTCAGCCTTCAGGCTGCCACTGGATAGATTGGAAGCCACATAAATGCACTACATTATGTCCTCAGGGGTTTCTTTGCTGGGGTTCATTAAGAGGTGATCTTGTGCTACAAGTTTTAAGTTGCATTTTCTTGATTTAGGACTTACCCTGTTATTGTACTCATTTAACTGTTTTCTGGAATTTTGTGGAAATAGTTGGGCCTTTTGTTGCAGGTTTTTCAAAAATTCTTTGAGTGCACAGATCTTGGAGTGTCTTTTGTTACCATCCTGTTTGCCTAGAAGCTATCCTAATTATAGTAAGAGCAATAAAATTATTTATGGATGCAAATATTATCCCCAGATAAAACATTAACATTATAATTCAATGAAGTATGGTTAAAAATCCATCAGAGAAATAAAATTAAAGATTAAATATTATATTAACTAATATAGAGAGAATTATCAGAATTTTAAAATTATATTTTAGTACTAGAAAAAATCCAGTATAGCTTATATATTAACGTGTTGTATTGTACCTTATAATTTTAGAAAAAAATCAATATAACTCTTCCTCACATGTCAGGAGGCAGACAAAGGTAGAGATTAACATTAATCAGATTTAGCTCCACCAAACATGTATTTCATTGCTCTTATCTTTGCTCACATCATCCTTTATCTGTATCTTCACTTCTGTCCTTATCTGAACCTTCAAACCCATACAAACCTCCCATCCTTTTCACCCATCCCAAGATTGTCCTACCCAGGATACCAAGTATTTTTTAAGATTAAATGATGAAGCAAAAAACTAATTATCCAGACCATTCTTAGAGATTTCATCCTCATTATTAACTTTCTTTGTTTCAACAAGTATAAAAGTTATCAGAAAAACCCTTAATGGGAAGTCTGATTTGAGATTACACATCTCCAGTCTCCCACCAGGAAATAAGCCAAATTTTCCATCCTAGCCTAGTTATGTGTGTGTGTCTATTCTGCCTTGCTGAGCTAATGAACCCAGCCAAGGACCACCCCGGTCCCTCTTCAATATGTCATAAAATGAAAATAACACATAAATAATGATTTTAAGAGTAAGGTGCATAAACACTGCAATTAAAGGCCCTGTAATTAATTTTATTACAAACTGACCCAACTATGTGATGTGTATAAGAAATAGATGTGTAGTAAAAGGATGTAAAAATGTCTACCTATAAATATAAACATTTAAATACAGCTGTGCAAAGTAGAGCTATTAGAAAATTAGGGCTTTGTATTCTGGAGATGGGAGTGAGAATATAAAAATAACAATAGAGCCAATTTTCCAGAAAATTACAAAATTACTTAACGAGCTTCAAATCATTTCAAAAATTGAGAGAATTAGAAATATAATTTAAAATAATAATGACATTGAATAATTGTCAAAATAAAGTACTGTTTGCTGAAATGTAGCAAATAATTCATGTTTCCTTTCTGTTTCTTACTCTTGATCTTCTGCCAACGTAAGTTTACTATTAGAGACTGTTGTCCTGAAAATAAAACAAATAGACTTTAAAAAGGGGTGAAAAGTAAATTTATTGAGTTAAAGTTGCATTAATGCAGAAGCACCAAAGAGGCTTCTGCTCAAAAGTTTGATTTGGGAGGCAGCTTACACAGCTGCTTGAGAGAAAGGGAAGGCATGGTGGGGGAAGTGAGGAGACATAAAGTAGACATGATTTATTCTTGGTACTTACTTTATGTGCTTTATGAGACTATGGAGCTGTTTGAGCCTGGTGTCCTTGAGGCCCAGTTTGTTAATCAGCAAGCAGGATATTGATGTAAGGTTGTGGTAAAGATTTGCAAGCCTTGCTGGTGTCACATTGAACCATTTGTTACATTTCTTCTCCTCAGGCTGGGGCAGCAGATTTTATCAGCACTGCAAAGGATTATTGGTATGTCATCTTGCTTCAGTTAGTCTCCATTTCTTCTTTATAACTCCCTGGATAAAATGGAAGCTCAAGCAAATCAAGATGGTTAGTAAAATCATTTATTACTCCAATTTCAATAGATCATATATTGGAATCCCACCAATAAAGATTCAACAAAAAAGATTAGTCATAAAAAGTTTTGTAAATTATTTACTATTTGACTATTACTTATATTATTTGAAAGTACACTTAATGACTATAAAATGATTTCAGTACTGGAAGACAAACTCCTTCATGGTGATATTCAAGGATTGAGCAGACCTTATTGAAGTGGTATTGAGATATAACATATTAAACCCCATGGTCCCCTATTGTGAAATACTTTGATGCTGGCTTTTTAATCTGCAGAGAAGCATTTCTCATTATTTTTGAATTTTTGATGAATTGAATAATTGTACATTCAAAAGTTCATCAAATATGTAGTATATATATTTTTTGTAATTCTTTGATCCATACCATCAGATTATCTCCTGAAATTCTACCATAAAGTTTTTCTTGTACAAGTTTCTTCTATATATACAGGCAAATTGATTTCATTATTAATACTTAAAGAAAGAATCACAAAAATGGATTTCATCTAGTTATATAGAAGAAAGAAGCTTTTGGCCATTAATAAAAGTATAAAATCTTTACTCATCTCAGCAAATATTTTTACTGTATTCTCTCCTATTTCTTTTAGTATATTAAAAGCTAGTACACTATAATAATAAAAGAAGTTGGACAAACAAGGTTGTGGTCGAATAAAACAATACATCTGTTGTGTTGAGGAATTAGTTGATACTCCCTAACCTGACTAGAGAAAATGCACATTTTCCTTGTGATGCCTCAAAAATGCCCATTCATCAGCTGGTGCACTTTACTAAAAACAAGTTAGTTATATTGCATCGGTCAATGCAAAATATTTGAAACTGTGGATTTTCCAACTGTCTCTTATTTATTTATTTATTTATTTATTTATTTATTTATTTATTTCTCTCCCTGCCCCCCATTGTTTTTGCACCCACTGTCTGCTCTCTGTGTGTTCTGTGCCTGCATGTCTTCTCTTTAGGCAGCACCAGGAACTGGTCCTGGGAGTGGAGAGAGGCGCACGGTCTCTTGTGCCACCTCAGCTCCCTGATCTGCTGCATCTCTTATTGTCCCTCTTCTGTGTCTCTTTTTGTTGCATCATCTTGCTGCATCAGCTCTCTGCGTGGGCCAGCACTCCATGTGGGCCAACACTCCACATGGGACAGCTTCACTTGGGCCAGCTCACCATGTGTGCCAGCTTGCCTTCTCCAGGATGTCACAGGAAGTGAATCCTAGACCTCCTATATGATAAACCAGAGCCCAATCACTTGAGGCACATCTGCTTCCCCCAAGTGTCTTTTTTAACATAGGTCAAAGTGTATAATAAATACTTAATGAACAATATTAAATAAAAATGACTGAAAATTCAGCTGTGATAAAAATGTATACATACTTGAACATAAATATAAAGAAGCTTTATATGCAAAAAGGAAAATACTTTGAAGAAAATATATCTAAAAATAACAACATTTATAAATGTTTTCCATTTTTTATTGAATTTTGTTAATCATTTTTGTATAATGAACAATGTTCAATCCAATGATATTCACACTTATAAATAATAAATTATTTCATTTTGAAAAATACATTATTACAATCATGGTTGCTAATGATTTGGGCTTTTTGGCAATGATTAATTGAGCATTTCTCTAGAAATACCTACTCTTTTTCCATAAATTAGTACATCAGAAAAGAATACCTAAATTGCTGCTCAACATTATGTGGCTTCTAAGGGGAAGGCAATTTTCTGTTAGAAACCTGATATGGATATATTAGTCATTAAACTTTTTTCCTTGGCCTCATGTTAAGCAATCTTCCTTGGAAATTAGTCCCCTAGAGGAGCAAATGTTGCATTATCTGCAATCCTCAGTATAAGAGGTGTTTTGGCATTATCAGGTGGAAAAAAAAGGGATGCTCTGCTCTGCTGGTGTTCACAGTAGCTCTAGATATACTCTTGTTACACAACTTCCAGGTGAACTTTCTATTTGACCAGGACCTGAAAAAAATGTTTTTAATTTATTTTACCTCAGAATTTATCTCAAAGGAAACAAATATTATATCACAGAAATTTCATACTCCTTAAACAGGTTACGTATTTTAGTTGTGAGAAAAACTAGATGTTGATAAGTTTCTAGACAGATAATGCTGGAAGAAATTTTTCAACACCTTTGACTCATGTTAAGTATTAATCTCAAAGTTCAAGTGTATTAGTTTATCTCAAAAAAAACGGGATATTATTAGAAGGATATGCATATACTTACACATAACATGTAGGACTTACCTAAGTAATGCTAGGATTTGTAGGAACAGAAATATAGAACTGATAGAATCAGTGTTATCAAGAAATGTACACATACTGAAAATATAATTTTTGGAAGAAATACGTTTCAATAATCTGTTAAAAACATGCCTGATTAACATTAATGTGTGCTATCTAGTGTTAATAAACATAAGGTTTTAATTTCTGAACTGCCATTTTTACTAAATTATATTGCATAGAAAAGAACTATAAATGATGTATTAAAACTCTATCATTGCTTTAACATAGCTATTTTTTTTTATTTCCTGAAATGAAATACAAGCAGGAATAGAATGCTATGACTTCAATTTCTGGACACAATTATCTTGGTAGAATCAATGGGCCAACAATACTTAATGGTTTTGATTCTAGGTAACTTTCTGTGCCCTTTCTCTCATCTAAAACTGTGTACAAGAGTAATACCTATGGTATAATGTTTTCATCTGGATAAATGTGCTAATGAAGGGAAGTATTTATAACAGTGCTGTGTTCATCATAATTATGCAATATACATGTACATATATATATATGAATCTTTATTATATAATTTCCAAATGTTGATTTTTACCTAATTTATAATTGGAAGACAAACTAAGATTTTTTTCAGACATATTCTGCAAGCTATTTATTATATATTTCTAGAATCATTAGATTGACTTTTTAAAATGCCATATCATTCCTATAAACAAAAACAGTTCTGAAGTCACTCATACCAAGTGTCACTTTTGATATCTCAACAGTTTACAACAAGTTGATTGCTGCTATGGAAAGAAGGAATAACACAAATGTGCCTGATTTCATCGTATTTGAGTTTACAGATTCTGAAATGATCCAGCAGTTCCTTTTTCTGTTATTTCTCCTGATTTACCTGGTTACCCTCCTGGGAAATGCAGGAATGATCCTGATATTTCACATGGATCTCCAGCTTCACACCCCTATGATTTTTTCCTCAGTCACCTGTCATTTCTTGACCTCAGTTACTCAACAGTCATCACACCTAAAACCTTATAGAACTTACTGACTTCCAACAAGTGTATTTCATTCATTGGCCACTTCACACAGATGTCTTTTTTTTCCTTCTTCTGTGTCACTGAATTTTTCTTTCTCTCCTCAATGGCCTATGACCGCTATGTAGCTATCTGCAATCCTCTTCACTACCCAGTGGTTATGTCCAGGAGACACTGTCACGCCCTCATCACTGGGTCCTATATGATTGGTTTTATTGATTCATTAGTCAACCTTCTTTTCATGAACAGTTTACATTTCTGTGACTCCAATGTAATCTATGACTTTTATTGTGACTTAACTCCAATTTTAGCCCTGTCCTGCACTGACACTGGTAACAATGAAATCATGATAATGATTTGTGCTAGTTTAAATGTAATGGTGTCTCTGAGCACAATCTCTTTTTCCTACGTATCTATTTTATCTACTCTTCTGAAAATTAATTCCTTTTCAGGAAAGCACAAAGCCTTCTCTACTTGTGCCTCCCACCCCCTGGGAGTCTCAAATTATTATGGAACTACAATTTTTGTTTATTTAAAACCCAAGAAGTCCTACTCCTTGGGCAGAGAGCAAGTGGCCTCTGTGTCTTATACTATGGTCATCCCCATGCTGAATCCACTCATTTATAGTCTTAGGAACAACGAGGTGAAAAATGCTCTCTTTAGAGTCAAGCAGAAGAGAGAGGTTTCCAAACAATAAAATTGATGGTAATGGTGATAATTTAAGTGCATCTGTTCTTTCTTTTCTATTTGGGCATTTAATTCATTTCTTTCTAAATACACTAACATCTATTACTTTGTTGGCATTTATGTTGAGCCATCATCTATTTGACCATGCAGTCAATGGAAAATATCCAAGAATGTGTTTTCAGAAATTACATAGTAATTGGAAGCCTTTAAATACGTGTTAATCATATAGTTTAAATATATGTGATTTTAAAGGCTGCTATTATGAAACAGAAATAAAGTGTTGTTATTCTTCAAATTGTATTATAGAAATTTCCATTCATATCCCAATTTCAGAGAATTTTATTATGAAAAGCTTTTTAAGAGTTTTTCAATTTATTATGTAGGCAAGAAATTTAGGATAGTCTTAAAAAGTATTTTGGGGGACTAGAAAATCCAGGGTTTATTTTCTGGATCTCTCAGCTGTTTCACTGTATATTCCTTAATAAGTCACTGAAAGTTTAAATCTAGTTTCTTCAACTAAAGCGTACAAATCAATCTATATCCTTTGGTTTATTTTAAAGATGAAATCATGTGACTAATGGAAAGAATTTGATGTAGTACTAATAAATTTTGACCATAATCATCAGAATGCATATATTCTTAGAAAATTTTGAATATACACTAGCTTTTGTTATGACAGTTTTTGCTGGTGGTTTATAAATATTTTTGGCAAATCCTATTCATAAATAAACAAACAGCTTAAAAATCAGAATGAGCACTTAAATATTTTGTCTTAGTGAATAGTAAAATATTGTGAAATAAATAAGTCATAGAAAAACGTGTATGTGAATATTGAAAAAATTCTGGAAAATATTATAAATATTATTAAATAAAATAGAAGTATCCTACTCATTTTTGAGAGCTTTGTTCATGGTCTTCTAGACAAATCTTATATATAAAATGTACAAACCTTTCCATTATTCCAAATATGAACCCTGTACATTTTAAACATTAACTATTATTTCTTTTTAAAATTGCCTCTACATAATATGGAATTGCAGTTTTAATTTCACTACTTTTCAATGTATATTTAAGTAAGTATGTTTTCTTCATGTTCCTATTTTTTTTTACTTACACTTAATCAATGGTTGTTATATATATATTTCTGCCTTCAAGTGATTTGTATTTTTTTAATTTATATTTATATTTAATTGTAGAATTATATTTATTAATTTTCTTAAGTGATTTTTGAAATATTAAAGTTCAATCTTTATTTAGGTTTAAAATTTTAATGAATTCTTACAATTTCATCACTCTATTAATTTATTCAAATAAGTAAAATATCTTCTATTATACTGTATATCCTGAATTCCTATAAAAATTTTAACTTATCATATCTAATATCAGTAGAAATTACAGAATTAAGATTTATTTTTGCTCTGTACTCTAAGTTGTCTTAACACCCTATTAAATATTGCATCTGCCCCCACCCTTAACAATGCTGCATTTGTTTTCTATAGCAGTTATCTTTATCTAATACTGTGTATATTTTCATTATGCCTTTGGTTTAGTCTCTGTTTCCCATGCATTGCAACCTCAATGCACACAGATTTTTGTCAGTAATGTTCAAGGATCTATCACCAACACTTTGAAGATGACATGTGGCAATTTCATATTATTGATGAATACAAAAAAGAAATACTGATTGTGTTTGTAAACTGGCCTGCTCCTCTGGGTGTATTAGATTGTATTAGACTAAGAGTTTTCACTTTTACATTATTAAATCAAGATTAGGGCTTTTATTTGACCACGTCATTAGGAAAACACGGTTTGAGTTCTTACCTACAGCTAGCCTACAGCTGTGGGTTATATAAATGGATGCTCAATCAAAGATAGGGGAGTAAATACATGGAGAAGGAGAACACAGAAGCAGATGTGCAGGAAGAGAGAGTGCTCTATAGACACACCCAGGAAGAGAGCCTGATAATCTACAGCTGACTTTATAGAGAGAACAGAGCAGCTGAGCCCGGAAAGAAATGAGTCTTGGGGAGGGAGATGAGCCTTATACCAGGCTACAGCTGAGATCAGAAGAACTGGGACCACAGAGTCTTAAGGGGAAGGAGGAAGGCTGAACTATTGCAGAGATGGCCCACCATCTTGCGTCAACACAAGGCAACAGACTTTGGGATTGGAAAGTACCATTTATGGTACCTTGGGCTGGACTCCTTAGGGCCTGGTAACTGTAAGTTTCTACCTCAAATAAATACCCTTTATAAAAGGCAACAGTATCCTGGTACTTTGCATCAGCACACCTTGGGCTGACTAATACATGCCTCAATAAATATATTTGACCGAATGAATTTTACAGATGTTGAAACTGGGGTGCAGCATATTTTCATTGCATGTTCATGGTCAGAAAACAGGTTAGAGGTCAAGCTCAAATTTAAATCCCATCAGACTTACTTTAGAGCTCTCATTCTTAATCACCATTTTATATATGACTTTTTCTGCAAAATTATACTACTCTTATTAGAGTTAAAACATGTAATATATAACTTTATTATATTAAAATTATTAGATACAAGGATTTTTGAAAGTTGTATGTTGCTGGCAGCCCTCACTACAGTTGTTAATAGAAGACAGTGTAATTTTA
>JAQZBX010030525.1:0-26764 GCA_029593785.1 Cabassous unicinctus | reverse complement strand
AATTATGTTTTCACCCCATTTCCCTATTGGGGTCACACTGAGTGGGAGGAAAATCCCTTTCTATAATAAAGATATCCCCTTAAAGAAAAAGCACAAAGCCAACATGTATGGCAAACATGAGGCAGGAGGGATGTGATTTAATCACTATCAAATGGCTTAATTACTCACGACCAGAGCATAAGCCCCACTTTTGGCCCCCAGGCCTCTTAAAGACCATGGGGACACTGAAATGACAGGATTCCACTCTGCCACTGCCGCAATCCACAAATGTGCTTTTCCTGGCCACCCATCTGGCTATGCTAAAATTCTGACCCCTCCAGGCCCTAAGACCTTTCATGTGAACACCAGCTTAGAGTCAAAATGAAAGTATTACTCTGTAGGCCATCTCATCGTCCCTCTGCTGTTTCCCCGGGAAGCGCTGCGGAATGCTGAATCAAGACCCCCTTTCCACAGGGAGAGGCTGCCTAAGACCCACAGGAGGCCTAGTGGCTTCGGAGGACCTGAGACCCTGCACAGGTCACACTGCCACAGCTCTGGTCTTGCACATCACAATGCTGAGGCTACCTTGGCTGCAAGCTGGCCTCACCCTTCAAGCTCCCCACTTAACCAAGATCATATGGCACCAGTGGGGCAGGAAGAAGAACGATTATTTTGGAAGCCAAATAACCCACAGAGGGAATCAGCTCTTAAGGATGCACTCATCCATATGGCCAGATAATGCAAGTGACATTTCCTAAAAGACCCAGATTAAGAACGCAGGCAGGTCACAAGCCTTGCAGACCAGGTACAAAAGGTTTCATCCCTGTGACCAACAACAGAGGTGCTGGGAAACTAGTCTAACAAACAATATTGTTTGGTGTGAAATGACCATTTCACAATGGCTGATAACAAAAAAAAAACCAACAACAACAACCTAAATACTCAACAAGGGGGGAATCCTTTAGTAAATCATGTCATGTGGATCTGACTATCAACCAATCTATATTTGCAATTATGTAGAAACATGGAAAATATATGACAGCAAAAGCTTTGAAGTCCAATATATTCTAACCTAAATCCCAGCTTTGCCACTTGCATTGACAAATCTCAACCCTCTATGCAATCCACTTCATCTTTAAAACAGAGGTGATATCCACTAACCACAGGGATGCTAAATGTATGAAGATAAGGTGTGAAAGAGGACTAGAAAAGCAAACACAAAAACAGGCACAGCCTCATGAAGTTGTTTTTTCTCTCCTCAAATTTCTTATACATAATACTTTTGTTTTTATTCTCCACAAGGGAGAAAGAAAAAAAAAACAAGCTGCTATTAAAACAATGTGAAAAGGAAAAGCTTAGGGCTGAAGGCACACTGCATACCTTAATCGTACCATGGGATTACGGTCACAGGGAGAGACATTTTGGTATATTCATTTTTTGCTTTAATGGGCTGGGTTTTGAAGTCAGCTACAATTAAGATGGTGCTATGCATCCTAATATGCGAAGGAAATTGAAGAATCACTACCACACCTGCTGGCACGTGTTGAGCCAGCACTGCACCAAAGGCCCCGCACACAGCAGCTCACTGGCTCGGCAACAACCGTACAAAGCAGGTCCTGTTTTTCTCCTCAGGTCTCAGATGAGCCCAAGGCTCTGGGAGGTGAAGTCGCTTGTCCAGCAGAAGCCAGATGGCTAGGAAACAAGAACTCACATTGTCTTGATCCCAAGATCCAAACTCTTAACTGTGCTTTTCTGCTTTACACCTCCAAGTGCATCAAGCCCCTTCCACAGGCATAAACCTACAGCAACTCAAGTGTTAAAGCAGCAAGTGCAGGCAAATTACTGCTGTTCACACCCCTGCAGATAAACACAGGATTCAGCAGCCCATGACTAGTCTCTAGAATAACCCTTTCTCCTGAGCTTCCTGTGCTAGTGGCAAGTTAGAAATGCGGGAAAACCCAAGCAACAAAAATGAAACTGTGTATATAAAGCAAGAACTTCAAGACACACATCTTGACATTAACTTTGTCATAGTTACCTTCCAATATTCTCCCTTCCCCTTTTCTTAGTCCCCAGGAGAATAACAAGCTAGCAACCCTTCCTCCTAAATGAAGATAACTGAAAGACGAGTAACGCCCTAAATGAACATAAAACTTGCACTCTTATTTCACCCAACAGGCAGAAAGCGAGCAGTTATGTTAACACCCTTCATCAGAAGCTTGAGTGGAACCTACTTCTCAGGCGACTCCGGGTGGCCCGTGCCCTTCCTTCCCGGCGTGTTCCGGCACACGTCATCCTCGTTGTCATCCACATCCTCATCATCAATACTTTTCACATCGAGCTTCTGGTACCCAAACTCCCCGTTCAAAGACAGAGAATCAATTTTCCATGAGTTACTGCTCTGACTTCCATTGGAGTTTGGTCCAAAGGGGCTTTCAAAGGCCGACATGATGTTGACCGAGGAGCGGTCAGAGTTCTCCTCTGAGCTTTCCCCTACCCCAGGTATCTTCTTAAAAACGTCACCAGTGTTCTGCTCATCCTCCTCGTCAAAGGAGATAATGTTGGTCACCTTCTTTTTCTTCTTTCGTTCCCTTTTACTTTTGGCATCTGGCAAAAGAAAAGACAACGTACAAGAAAAAGCCAGATAAAGGGACGATGAAACCATCTCACCTCTAGATTGCGGAAAAACCCTTATTATTCTACTGAGAAATAAACTAGAAGAAAAACTATAAGATTTTGTTTTAATCCTTGAAAAAAATCTGTCTACGGAAGACTGAGCAAAATAGATATGGGCCTCTGCTTCTGATTTAAACAAACACACCATAAAGCATACATTATAATTTTCCTTCTAAGCAGCCACTTTGATACAAAGGATGCTAGCTGAAATTATTTTCATTGTTTCACTTTGGAAAATACTTTCATGGCTGGCAGATAAGACCAAGAAAACCAGTTTGGTATTGTAGTTAACTGTTTAAGGGCCACAAATTCCTCCCATTCCTGTACAATGTCCTTTCGCAAGGTGACAGTACTGCTCCTCCCATCTAGGGGTGGAGTCCGCCCCCTTGAATCTGGGCTGGCCCTATGTCCTGCTTTGATCAACAGAATGTGGCAGAGGTAACGATGTGTGAGCTCTAGGACCCAGGCCTGAAGGGTCTTACAGCTTCTGCCTTCACCCTCTTGGGAAGCTGCCCTGAGACCACCTGGTAAGGAAGCCAGTCTAGTCTAGCTTCTTGGAGGATGAGGCACCTGCATAGGGGAAATGAAGTGCTCAGATGGAAGCCAGAACCAGTTCCAGATGCGTGAGTAAGGCCATCTTGGATCTTCCAGGTAAGCCACCAGCTGAATGCAGGCGCCTGAGTGAGCCCGTGTGAAACCAGGGGGAGAATCGCCCAGCCAACCCCCAGAATCGTAAGAGATAATACATCATGGTTGCTTTATGCCACTACATTTTTTAGTAGACTGTTACACAGCAAAGGCTAAATGAAACAGAACCAAGAGTGCCTTAGAGACGAGCACTGAAATGGGCCAATTTTTTCATGCATCTTAATCATCAACTTGGGTGAGACAATTTGAGACAATTCCAAAAAATCTCATCTATCTAGACCAATTTTGACATGGTAATGCTTCATCAGCATATCACAGCTTTGAGACGATTTCAAAATCAGAGTTCCAAAAATGGGTAGGAACAACACTCCTTTGGCTACACAAATTCCAGTGCCTGATACACAAAGCCCTCGAAAGTCATGTTTCCCACGTCATTTACATGGGAGCCTCTGCTCAAGAATGACAGGGTGAAACAGAGAAAGCCAGTGAGTACCAAGCCCCTATCTGGGTCCATGAGATTCTGAGTTTTCACCATAATTAAAAACTCCAAAGGGATGGCCATGATTACCGTCTTGTTTAAGAGATTTGGGAGTACTAGGACTAAGTACCTAAACCCAAATTTTCCAATCTTGTAGCAACATTCTGGATATTCCAGAAGGCTCAAGGGGTATGATAAACTTCTCACAAAATTAATCTTAACTGAATCAAATTTATTTTGCCTCCCCATAGCCTAGAGTCAAAGCTAGCCAACATCTCCTTTCCCTCGGGTTTCAATTAAATGCCACCCCCAAAGGAGGCAGCCCAATTGGCAGTATACATTCTCCATAGCACCCTATGCTTGGCTTTCATTCCCACTTATCATAAGGTTAATTATTTGCATAATTTGAAATTAGATGCCTACCCTATCCAAACAATGGCAATCTGTCTTACTCAGCTCAGTGCCTAGCATATAGAACACGATAAATTAATGAACAGATGAATGAAGGAATAAATGAACAGAGACCCATCCTCATCTGGCTTCATATGACAATCACATCTTCGCTTTCACAATTTGCTCCAATTTAGCTATTTGCTTTTCTACCCTATTATCTAGGTAAGGCTCGCAGATCCCTTTCGGAGTGAATAAGGTTAAATATAAATAAATAAATACCAACAGTCAATGAAAACACAGACAACATATTTTATTCTCCTTGGCACTTCTCAAAGTGGGACGGTATCCTCAAGTTAGATAACAAGGTGCATCAACCACAGCCACGGCCTGTCATGTTTTTAATTGACCCTTCTCTGTTCTACCTCACAGTCCCATTCTCACTCACCAGCACTGACGTTCTTGGACACAACGGGCAGAGGGTCGGTCTCCTGTTCAGGTTTGATGAGAATGGAGACAGCAGAGGATGCTGTTATCTCCCTTAGAAGGCTGCTCATTCCTTGTGTGGATTCCTTCAGCAAGGAGGTCACGTTCTGCGTTGATTCCTTTAAAAGGTCTGACACAGTAGGAGCAAACTTACTCTGCCCATTTAAATCCTTGTTATCAATATTAATTGCAAACAGAATGGAGTTCAGACCTGCCATAAGAAGGGAAAAGTCTGAAGTGTTTGCTACTGAGCAGGGTCATTCCTCCAAATTAATTAACAAGCAGCAGACATTACAGGACACACAGGATACACATGCATCTTAAACATTGATAAAGAGCCTTCCATAAAGCTGGGGTCAAGAGGCACCAGCTACCATGGAGTTGCATCTTTCCAAACGAAATGCCTCTTCCTATCTTCAGTGATGACAAAGGCAAATACGTCGACCAGGAGGAGGTTATGGCACAGGTTCTGGGGTCCGACTGCCTGGGGTTGAATTCTAGCACTACCACATACGAACTACAAGACTTTGGGCCAAGCAACTTATAACCTCTCTGAGCTTTGGTTTCCTTACCTGTAAATCGGAGACAACGGCCTCTCTCTCACAGGGTTATAGGTGTTAAAATTGACAACCCACCAAAAACACTCAGACCAATCAAAAAATGAGTGCCAATATCATTATTACTTTAGGCAGAAAATTACACTGGTATCCTATGGCCTACAGAGGGTATCAGGGGCAAATCTTGACTTTTACTCACCAATGGAAAAGATGCACATAACTCTCAATACATGGGGCTTAGGGTAAACTTTCAGGAGAGAAAAAGACAACAAAGGATTTGAAAGAAAAAGGCCAGGTGCCCACTTTTGCTAGATTGTTTCCATCTCTCACTCTTTGGTGCACGTCAAATGATAAACAATTTAACACCCATCCAAGTAACAGCCATCCAGGGCTTTCCATGGCTCTTTACTCTTTATGCTTCTCTCACAAGCCCTCATAAACTGCCAAGAGGTCAGGATTCCCATCCAACAGAGGAGGAAAGTAAAGCTACCAAAGTTTACAGGCTCTGTCCAAAGTTCCCCAGCCAGCAAGGGGCAGAGCCAGGACTCAAAGGCAAGAGGACCCTGCCTCCAATTCCCCAGCCAGTGCTTTACATTATACCAGCAAAGCCACAACTAGAACCCCCTTTGAGCCCATCATTTCTCTGCCAAGTTATCCAATACTAGATAACTGGAGCCAAAGCCCAGTTTCCCTCCAGGAAGGGCATCAACGAGTGATTCCTAAGTTAGCAAGGAAGAGGGAAAATCAAAGTATCGCTTGGAGTTATAAATTCACTCCAAGGCTGTCTCCTCTGCTTGCCAAGCGTCACATGATCAAGCACTCCTGACTTTGGCCAGGCTTACCCGCTGCCATGGTGGGAAGCATGCTAGATCTTTCTTCATCCATCACGAAAGACCCGTCTTCATAAAAAGTACTGCAAATTGAAAGAGAAAGTGGAAAATCTCTGAATAGTGGTTCTCTGGGTCTGCTGGCCAGACTATTCAATTATATGGGTCCCTGGGAAATCTGTGTGTGGGCACCCCAGACTGGATACAGCAGGCCTGGGGTCTCTGCTGGGGTGAAGCTTCTGGTTATAAACAAAGTCTGAGGATAAACTTGTATCCCACGACTTCCTCGTTGGTCCCCTGAGACCCCAACCTTAGAGTACTGAAATAGGGGCACAATATGCAAATGCAGTGTTTATGAAGTGGCAAAATAGCAGGGGACCATCAGAGAAGTAACTTTCACTCAAGTGATGTCTCTAAGAAACAGACCAGCTGGCAAGAGGGCGCCCCTGAACTGGTTTTTTGAGAAACGAGACAATATCAGAAAGAAATTATAGAGCTCCACAACTCCACTGACCAGGGCATTACATATAATGCCTCCGTGTGCTGGAGACTGAAAGCCCAAGCTATCCTAGAAAGGGCTGGCAGGCTAAAAAAGGCCCCACAAATCCAAACGGCAGGAGTAGGGGGCAGTCAGAGAAACCAAGGGGGCCATCATAAACAGGACAGCCAGGCCCAGAAGCAGGTCCCCCAAGGCCAACTCGCCAGCTCTCTATATGACTCCTTGCTAAGCAATTAACAACAAGCATCTTCAAGCCCATGATTTCCTTGCCAAGTTATGGAATTCTAAATTAATAGAATCAAAGCTCAACTCCATTAAAGGAAAGGTCAGTGATGAATGACCTGTATCTGTATGTAGTTCAGCAAGAGACTGAAAAAATTGGCTGCTGCAGTGACTGAAGACAAGCTAACAGAAAGAGACGCATCATTTTCAATAAACTTACTCAGCAGAATGTCAGTGGAAGCACAAAGCACATGTTCAAGCTGGCATTTCAAGTATACCTCTAATTCCCAAAATTGTGATTCTTAAACATCTGAGCCAGTTTCACACGTAATCATCACTAATGAACTTGGCACACCCACATCAGGTTAGGTAAGTGATTAGGGATTCAGGCAAGTCCAGCTATGATTTTTAACAGCCAGATTCACTTCAACTGCCCGTCATTACCTTCAACTTTGATACTGAGTAAGAAACTACTTGCACATGACCTGCTGGAAAGAGCGCCACAAAAACTCATTTCAAGAAATGTGAGTATGTCCTGAACTAAAGCTGGCTGACGCTCAGGAAGTAGTTTCTTGGTCTTCCAACTCAGACCTGCACAGCAGCAGCGTCAGTGGTCCTGGAACGCTATCCCTCCCATTTCAGATCACAGGAGTCTCACCACACCACTGCTAAGTGGACGAGTGGACAGGGCATCCCAGTCAATAAGATGTCATCTTCAACGGCAGAACTTCAAGGGTATTTTTAAGAGCCCTCATGCATAGTCCCAGAACACCTAACAACTTCCTGATAGAAGGGTGACCACAAGCACAAGAGGTGACTTGAGCCAGGGAATGCACGGCAAAATGTGAAATCACTGGAATGCACAAGGTACTGATGAAATGCCAGCTTTATTGAATTAAATGAAATTTCCCTGTTGAGAGTCTGGGCATTTTTTTTTTCTTTCTTTCTTTTCTTTTTTTTTTAAATTAAAGAAGTTGTGGGTTTACAGAGCAATCATGCATAAAATGCCGAATTCCCCTATATAACCCTATTATTAACACCTTGCATTGATGTGGTACATTTGTTACAATTGATGAAAGAACATTTTTATAATTGTACTATTAACTACAGTTAGTAGAAATCCATGGTTTCACTGTTCATATAGTGCAGTACATAGATTCTTTTAAAATTGTTATTCCATTATCATATATACAACCTAAGATTTCCCCTTCAGATACATATTTCAGTGCTGTTAATTACATTCAGTACTACCATCACCACCATCCATTACCATAACATTTCCATCATTCCAATAGGAACTCTGTACATTTTAAGCCATAATTCCTGTGGTGGTTTGAAGATGTATGTACCCCACAAAAACACATTCTTAAACTTAATCCATTCCTGATGGTGTGAACCCATTGTACACAGGCCCTTTTTGATAAGGTTACTTCAGTTAAGGTGTGGCCCACCTCAGTTGGGATGGGTCTTAATCCTATTACTAGAGTCCTTTATAAGAGAATGAAATTCAGACAGTGAGAGAAAAAGCCACAGGAAGCAAGAAGTTGTACATCAACAGAACCCAAAAGAGAAGGGAGAGACCAGGAGACACTGCCATGTGCCTTGCCATGTGACAAGCTAAGGCCCAAGGATCACCAACAGCCAAGCCCAGAATACTAGAGTATTGGGAGGAAAGCATCACCTTGATGATGCCTTGATTTGGAATTTTTCCTAACTTCAAAACCATGAGCAAATAAATTCCCATAGTTGAACCTGAACCATTTCATGGTATTTGCCTAAGCAGCCAAGGAAACTAAAACAACTCACTATTCCCTATCCCCACCCTGACCCCTGGTAACCTATAGTCTAGCTTCTGACTCTATTAGTTTGTTTATTCTAATTATATCCATATCAGTGAGATCATGCAATATTTATCCTTTTTGTGTCTAGCTTATTTCACTCAATACAATGTCTTCAAGGTTCACCTATGTTGTCTCATGTTCCAGGACTTCATTCCTTTTTACAGCTGACTAATATTCCATTGTATGCATATACCACATTTTATTTACTCATTCATCTGTTGATGGACACCTGGATTGCTTCCATCTTTTGGCAATTGTGAATAATGCCACTATGAACATCAGTGAGCAAGTTTGAGTCTCTGTTTTCAATTCCTTTGGGTATATACCTAGAAGTGGGATTTCTGGGTCATATGGTAATTCTATACTTAACTTTCTGAGGAACTTCAAACTGTCTTCCACAGCAGCTGCACCATTGTACATTGCCACCAGCTATGAATGAGTGAGTGTTTCTATTTCTCCACATCCTCTCCAACACTTGTTATTTTCTGGTTTTTTAATAGAAGCCATTCTAGTAAGCATGAGATGATATATTGGATCTAGCCTTTCTGATGGGGAAGATACTCAAGGGACCAGGGCCATATAGATCACTGGCATATCATCAGGTGACATATGTCAAGGTGACATAAAGCAATGAGTCTAGTCCACCATTTTCATAGAGAAAATAACAGCCAGAGCCAGAAAGAGAGAGAGATTATAAACATCATGATTTTTGGGAAAATGACAAGAAAGAAATATACCAACATGTTAACAAAGTTATCTCTGTGTAAATTATGGGTGATTTAAGTTTTCCCCCAGTGGGCTCTAATAGCATTTTCAAATATTTTTGAAGTGAACATGGCAGGCCATACTATCACTGACTCACATTCAGTGGCCTCTCCACCTCGCTGTGGGACAGCTATACCTCCTACCTGTGGCACTTGGGTATAGCCATGTGACTTGCACTAGCCAATGAAAAGTGAGGGGAAGTGTGATACCACTGCAGGCAGAAGCTTTAAAGGCAGTGCTTAGTGCAACCATATCTCCTTTTCCTACCTTGGCAATCATGAAAGTGTAGACAGAGCTAGAGTTTGCATCAGCCTGAGGCCCTAAGATGAAAAACCCCCTGCTCACCCTTGGTAGACATTTAGCACAAGCAAGAAATAAACTTAGTTGTCTCAAACAACTGAGGTTTTTGTTGTGTTTGTTATCACAGCATTACTTGGCCTATACTAACTAATATAGTGAACATTATGTTCATGAGCAAGAAAAAAGAAAAATAATACAGTGGGGGTTTCTTTCTTTCATAGCAACAAATGACTTCTTTCTTCTATTTAAAATTCTTTTTTTTCCTTAGTTTGGGATTGATTAACCTCCAAACACAGAAACAACTGTAAAGAACTCAGCACACTAGGAAAGACAGAACATGAAAAGAGGCATAAACACCCAACATCTAAAGAGGAAGAAGCTCTGAATCTGACAGAAGCTCAAATTAAAATTCCGCAGAAGTGAAGAGCAGGCTGTCTCCTGACAGAGTAGCTCTCTCCACACTCTAAGCCTTAGTAATAATCACCTCAAGCATTTATTGAGAGCTCTCTATAGGCAGGTGTCATGCTGCACTTTACACGCATTCTCTCATTTACCCTCCCACCAACTACCCCACAGCACAGCTGAACAAACGGAGGCCGTGGGAGGGGAACTCACTGGCCACGGGTAGAAGAACTGGGATGCAAATCCAGGCAGTCTGGCCCCAGATTCTGCAGTCCTAACTTCCCAGAGCCCCAGCCAGGCCCGGGTACCTGAGCCTGCTGCGGTCGGCCAGGAGCATGTGCAGGTAGCGTTCCAAGGAGTGCTCGTTGAGGGCGCAGCGCAGCCAGGCACGGCCGCGGCCCACATCTGAGGTGATGTGACGCAGGGAGTAGAAGCGCTGCAGCTCGTGCTTGTTCAGGACCTCCTTCACGTAGAACCAGAACACCGGCTCTGGGGAGACAAGGGGACAGCACCTGTCACTCGGGCCTGGGGCACTCATCACTGTGACAAAATGTATCTGGCCATTGGGGGGGGGGTGCTGGTAAAGAGTTACCTGCTTAGCACAGAAAAGGTGGAAGATACAGAACAGTATACTAAAACTGAAACTGTCCCAAAGTCCATCATGCGGAGATGACCATTGTTAACATTTTCAAGTATTTCCTTCTCGCTTTGTCTCCTGCCCTTTTCTTTTTTAGACAAAATCGACACCTGGGGTCAGCTGAATAATGGTCCCCAAGGATGTCCATGCCCTAATCCCTGGATCATGACTGTTACCTTATATGGCAAAAGGGAATTTGCAGGTGTGAATGTTAAGGATCCTGAGATGGGGAGATTATCCTGGATTGTTCCCCCGTGAAGGCAATGTGACTAGGGAAATGCATGTAGGAGTGACCTGGCACAAGCTAAGGAACACCAGCAGCCACCAGAAGCTGTACCAGTCAAGGCGTGGACCCTGCACAGAAGCCTCCAGAAAGAACCAGTCCTGCCAGCACCTTCACATGAGCCCAGTAAAACTGATTTTTTACTGTAAGAGAATTGTGTTGTTTTACGCGGCCATAGGAAACTCCTATAACAACATATGGTGTATATCAATAACTTTGTTTCTTTTCTTGCCAAAAATATAAGCATGTTCTTAAACTATTCGAAAGTCTTTGAAAACCTGTCCATGGCCTCACAAACATAACTTAACTCTTTATCTAATGCTGAGAACATGACATATTGCCAATTTCCCTGGTATATGACAAAGCACATTCTTGTACATAAATAACTGTCCTCGTTTCCATTTCCTCAGGAGAGATTTCCATATGTCGAATTACTAAGTCTGAGGATAGCAACAGAGTTAAAGCTTTAAGGAAATGCTTAAAGCTTGTTCTCACCCACGAAATGGTGATTCTCACAGCTACTTGCTACTTGCTACAGCTACCTACACCCCACCTTTCACCCGCCTGCACAAACATTTCTCTGTGGCTGTACTTGGTATGGATAATTGCTGTGATCAATGTTCTTTCCTTAATGCTGCTTCCGCAGCACCTTCCCATGAAGCCAGTCACAGCAGCAGCAGCAGCAGCTACTCGCTGCGCATGAGCTCTGCACCAGCCACGGTACAACACTTCCCACAGGCCCTCGATCCTCACAAGCAACGCCATCCTCGACTCAGAGGCAAAGACCGAGACTGGCAAGTGAAGAAGCTTGCCCCTCAGCAAGCCGTCAGGCAGAATGGGGCCTTGGAGGTGCCCAACTCCAAACCCCTAAATCCCACGACCACACGGAGTGAGCGGAGTTATGCCTCCCACTAAGTGGTCTGCCAAGGAAGAAAGAGGTGATCTGCTGCTACTTGACCTGGGTTCCAATCCAGGGGCTAACCAGAGTCTCTGACATGAGACAAGATCTTTGAACCCTCCTTCCAGAAGGAAGCACACACACACACATCCCCATAAACTGGACGTCCTGATTGTGCACTTACTCTGAGCCATGAACAGAGTTAGGCAATGGGCTGCCTAGGTAAAAACAAGAAGGTTCGATCCTAAGGAGCTTCCTATCCAGGGCAGGACAAACAGGTGAAGAGACCATTCAGCAGAATGACCTGGACAAGTCACTCAGCCGTGCTTAGCCTTGGTTTCCTTTCCCATAAAATAAACCCAAAGCCACAGGATCTCCCAAGGTCACTGGGGTGATTAGAGATGTACATTATGCACTGAGCATAATGCCCAAGATGACCAGCCACCATTTGCCACCATTTGCTCAATAACTACCTTCCCATAAAAGAGTATCTGTGCCCTCATGATGTTAACACTACAAATGTATATGCACGTGTGTGTGTGTGTGTGTATACATTTGTGGATCAAGCCAATCGTTGGAATCATTTAGAATAAACCTCCCAGGATTGACTGAAGAAACCAACAAGGCACTTTGCCTAGCACTATCATGTCTCAAAACCTAAATACCAAACTAATCCCTTTCCCAACCCCTTCTGACCAGCCTGCCCAAACTGCACAGCAGCCTGCTTTCTACTCCCCGCCTCTGCCAGAAGCCAGGACATGGCGGAGCTGGCCAGAGCAACACCCTGGGCTAGCCGGCCAATAACTTCTTTTGAAACATACCAGACACCATCTGTACGTCCATCGCATTTCAAACCAGCTGTCGCTCACCTGCACTCTATCTTTCTTGAAAAATGCAGTCACCCTCCTGACCTTGGTGCACATTAAACACTTGACAGTGTATGTTCACCTTTCAATTCCACAGACTGCTTACTGCTACAGAATCCTTCTAAAGCTTGTCAGAGTGATGCTGACGGTGTTAGAATTACCCCAGTAGGGCTCTGCTCCCACTGCCAGAATTAACATGCTCTATTTACAGCATAGCTCACCTGCCACTTAACACATGCAGGGTCCATAATTTAATTTGGGGATATACACCCATTTCTCATTGCTTGGAAATACGGGGCTAATTTCAGTATTGGGCAAGGGCTTCTGGTTTTCCCAACACTTGAAAGCCGATGGCCAGCACGAACAAGAGTCAGGGAAGCAGTGCTGAGGTAAGCTACCTGGGGGCATTTGTTAAGAGAGGATAGCTAATAGCGCAGACTCTTTGGCAAGCATTATCACAGGCCTCAAATTTAATTGATGCCAAGAATTCATACCTTGAAAACTACAAGGAGGACAAAACCTGGTCTCAGATTCTAGTTCAAGCGTTGTGTGACCCTGGACAACTTACTTTAAACTCTCTTGAGTCCTCTGTTTCCCTCATCTGTAAAATGAGGGTATGAAAACCTACCTCTGAGGTTTGTTATAAGGAAAAAATGAGAAACTAAGAATATATGTCAAGTGCTTCCAATAAATGCAGTCAATGAAAGTTAACTGTAATTATTATTCTTTGTTTTTGTTTTTTTTTAGGAGGTACTCGGGATTGAACCCAGGACCTCATACATGGGAAGCAGGCACTCAACCACTTGAGCTACAACTGCTCCCCATAATTATAATTCTTAACATACCTGGCATATATTTGGTGCTCAATGAAAAATAGCTATTAATATAATTATTACACTTGAACCAGAAACCAAAGCACTAAGGCAGACCAACAGCAAACCCTCCTTTTTCTCCTGGTAAGAGCACCCCTCTTTCCTATGGGAGACAAGTTCCATTTGGCACCCTTGTGAAGCTGCCTTCAGCACTACCCTGAGTTTGCCCTCCTGCAGAGTGGGCACGGAACCCAGGCTGGCAACCACCTGGCCACAGCTGAGCACGCACCTCCCCAGAACACCTGTCTCCTACCAAATCCTGACCCTGTCAAACCCTGTCTTTAACATTTTGTTTCATTGTTAAACTTTTATTTTGAGGTAAATTCAAACTTAAAGGACAGTTGGCAAAAGTAATACAAAACCCATACAAAGAACTCCAACATATCCTCAGCCAATATAACCAGATCAACCAACTTTCAACGTTTTGCCGTATCTGCCATATTCTATCCATCTATCTATTTATCTATTTTCTAAAGCATGTGAGAGTAGGTTGTCTACATCATGCTCCTTGAACACCTAATGCTTCCACATACATTTCCCAAGAACAAGGATAGTCACTTATATAAATACCTTAAGTACCTCAAGTTCAAGAGATTTAGCATTGATATAAAGTTTAGTCTAATAGAGAGATTGAGAGGCAATGAGGGTTTTTTTTGTCTGCTTTTTTGTTATTCTTATTTTTGGAATAATGAAAATGTTCTAATAATGGTTGAAGTGTCACTTTTTTTGTTCACTGTGGAAATAAATACACATATATACACACACAATATAACTTTCCCATCTCAACCATTTCCAAGCACACCTTTCAGTAGGATCAATCACATTCACGATGTTGTGCTACCCTCACCACTATCCACTACCAGAACCTTTCCCTCACCCCAAACAGAAACCCTGCACCCATTATGCATTAACTAACCACTCCCCTTGCCCCTGGTAACCTGCATACTACTTTCTATCTCTATGGATTTGCTTATGTTAGCTATTTCATATAGGCAGAAACATTTATTATCTGTCCCTTTGTGTCTGACTTATTTCACTCAACATGTCTTCAAGGTTGTGGTGGTTTGCAACTGTGTACCCCCAAAAAACATGTTCTTAAACTTAATCCATTCCTGTGAGAGTGAACCCATTATAAGTAGGACCTTTTGATGAGCTTATTTTGAGTTAAGGTGTGGCCCACCTCAATAAGGATGGGTCTTATTCCCATTAACTGGAGTCCTTTATAGGCAGAATGAAACTCAGACAGATAGAGAGAAAGCCTCAGGGGGAGGAGCTGGAAGCTGAAAGTCAACAGAACCGGGAAGAGAAGGGAGAGGCCAGAGGAGGCCGCTATGTGCACTGCCATGTGACAGAAGAGCCAAGGACCAAGGATCACTGGCAGCCAGCCCCAAAATGCCGATCTTTGAGAAAAAAGCATCACCTTGATGAGGCCTTGATTTGGAGTTCTCCTAGCCTCAAAACCATGAGCCAATAAATTCCCATTGTTTAAGCCAACCCATTGCGTGGTATTTGCTTGAGCAGCCAAGGACACTAAAACAAAGGTTCATCCTTATAGTAGCATGTATCAGAATTTCATTACATTTTTTTAAGGCTAAATAATATTCATTGTATATATAAATCACATTTTGTTTATCCATTCATTTGCAGATGGGTATTTGGGTTGCTTCTGCCTCTTAGCTATTGTGAATAATGCTGCTATAAACGTAGGTGTACAGATATCTGCTCAAGTGCCTGCTTTCCAATTTTGTGGATATATACCTAGAAGAGGGATTAAGGTCATATGGTAGTTCCATGTTTAACTTTTTCAGGAACCACCAAACTGTATTCTATAGCAACTGTACCACTTTACATTCACACCAACAATGTATGATGTATTTCTTCACATCCTTGCCAGCACGTGTCATTTTCAGTTTTTTTAATATTAGCCATTCTGGTGGGTGTTAAATAGCATTTCATTGTTGTTTTGGTTGGCATTTCCTTATTGGCTAATGATGTTCAGCATCTTTTCATATGCTTATTGGCCATTTGCATATTCTCTTTTGAAAAATGTCTGGTTCAAGTCCTTTGTCCATTGTTTAATTGGGTTTTTTGTATTTTTGTTGTTGGGTGGTAAGAGTTCATTATATATCCTGGATATTAAGCCCTTATCAGATATATAATTTTTAACTTAATTATGAATTAATTCTGTAGATTGTATTTCCATGGTCTTGATAATAACCTTTAATGCACAAATGTTTTTAATTTTGATGACATTGAATTCATCTATTTTTTCTTGTTCATTGTGTTTTTGGTGTCACATCTAAGAATCCACTGCCAAATCCAAAGTCATAAAAATTTGACCCTGTTTTCTTCTAAAAGGGTTATAGTTTCAGCTATTATATTTAGGTCCTTGATCCATTTTGAGTTAGTTTT
This sequence comes from Cabassous unicinctus, assembly GCA_029593785.1. Classification (NCBI taxonomy): domain Eukaryota; kingdom Metazoa; phylum Chordata; class Mammalia; order Cingulata; family Chlamyphoridae; genus Cabassous; species Cabassous unicinctus. Next base: position 10,726 of record JAQZBX010030525.1, on the reverse strand, counting down.
TGCATATAGCATGAAGTAGGAGCTCAACACCATTCTTTTCCATGTGGATATCCAGTTTTCCCAACACCATTTGTTGATGAGACTATTCTTTCACTGTTGCATGTACTTGGCACCCTTGTTGAAAATCAACTATGTGGATACATTTTTAAAGAATTAATAAATCCACAATAATTTAAACCACTGGATTACTTCTGGAGACTTTAGTAGATTAAGTTAAAAAACTAAACATCCTTACTAACTCCATAGAACACAATGCCAATTATCTTGGTGGGGTGGGATGGATGGAGATCACATACACACAAAAAGAGAATAAAAGGATAAATTATCACTCACTGCCTTTATGATCTGGCTCCCCCGTGACTTCTCTGCTACATTTTATCCCACTCTCCCTGTTGTTCACCCTGGTCTCCCTGATGTTCTTGCAACATGCCAAGCCTGCTCTGCCTCAAGGCCAGCCATGAAAACAGAACTCACACCAGGTTGTCCAACTGAAGGAATTTAATATAGGCAATTTGTTCAAAGATTTTGGAAGAGCTAAAAAGGCAAGCATGAGATAATGAGGCCATCCAGAGATCAGTGATACCAGAAAGCCACAACCACCCCTAGAGCCAGAGGAACAAAAGGAAGAGGTGGTGTTACCAGGACTGCCAGGCATAGTAGACGCACCTAGGAGGAAACCAGGGCCAGAGGAGGAAGGCCCAACCAGGAGGACCACATGGGACTTCCCTGAGACCATGAAGGAAGCTCTATCACTGCTGAAACTGCTACCCAAAGAGGGGTCAGAGGAAGAAACACCCTGGCTTCTCCCTTCCTCCCACTCTCTAAACTCTCATGTCTACCTCCCATTGGCCAAACCAAGCTGGAAGTCAATGAGCAAGGGAGCCTGGGAAATACAGTTTGCAGGGGAAGGGCAGAGAATAAATTTGAGAGTAAACAAGCAACTGACTGGCACAGACCTTTGGACTTGCTGTTCCCCCTGCTAGGAATTCCTTCCCCCAATAACAGTGTGACTAATTCCCACTTCCTTAGGACTCTATTCAAATGTTTCCAGAAAAGGCCATGTCTGGCCACTCTGGCACCGTTGGCGGAGGATCTTTATCCTCCATGAGGGTCTCAGGTCAGCATTCCAAGAGGGCAAATGTGGAAACTGCTCAGCCTCTTATGGCTCAGCTTTAGTCTACCCCATGGCAAACTGCTAACTGCTCATCAAAATCTGTCCTTCTCTTCTTCCTGAATGCAAGCGAGACTACATGTCCGCAAATCCCCTGCAGTTAAATGTGGTCAAGTGAATCTCAGTCCCCACTATTCCTGATCATGTTCCACCTGCCTACTTCATCTATTTCTGTCATCTGTCCAGCCCTTGTGAGCATCTAAAGTTTAAGTCCCCAAGCTCTGATAGCTCAGCATAGCACAGCTGGCATTCACTTGGAGTTCTTCAGCATCTCCTTTTATTAGAAAGTGGAAAACTTCTCTAGTATCAAAGGAATAAAGATTTGTGTCTCATTTCTGATTAGACTTCATACTGACAGAAGCAAAGCAAAGGACCCATTAAACGTACAGCCTAGATAATTATATCCCCAAAATTGACAACTCTGAGGGCAAACGTTGATCTTAAGAGACATTAGGGCTTTTGAGACAGCCAGGGGTCACCTTTGGCCCAGAGGCATCAGTCCAGCTATACCACATCATAACATGCTGGAACACCCTAGCCACTAGCCCAAGTCTTCACCTCCCCAGGTCCCTCCCCTCCCCAGGACCCTAGAGACATAATCCAGTAACACAAAGATTAACACCTAGTCCACCTGGGAAAGACAGCACCTGGGTGCTGGCTTCCTCCCTAAGGCCTGCCTTGCTCTACCAGCTGTTAACCATTTTTATCACCACCCACAGACAGAGCTAAGTATCTTCTCTGCACCTTCAGCAGATATCCCTCCCAAGGTCTCATTCTCCAGAAGTAGCTGATTTGCATGTTCACAAACATATAAGAGAAACACAAAGAGGGAACTGAAAACCTTAAAGGGATAGGAAGGTGGGGGGAGTGGGCTTCCCCTCACAATCAAATGGATGGGCCCAAATGGATGGTGGTGATGGTAGCATATGCCGTGAATGTAATTAACACCAGTGAATTATATACTTCAAAGTAGTTAAAATGGGAAATGTTGTATATGTTACCCCCCCCAAAAAAAAAAAGCTTTTTTAAAGGGATAGCCAAGTATTCTCTCCTTGCACATGAGTTTCCTTCAAAATTAACTTTCTACAGAAATGAAATTGTTACCCTAGGTGACCCAATGAAGCAAAATATAAATTCTGCTCTGGTTGAGTTAAATGTAATCAACCATTTTCAAAAATCCCCACAGAGGATCAAGGAAGTCAGTTTCTCTAATTTTACAGTTAGGGTACATTAATCCCATCTGCGTGCAACCAACTGTGAAGCTGTATAGACAGCAGAGATGGGGGTGGGCCTCCCAGGAGAATGAGCCGCAGGCCATAAAGTCAGTGTCCTCCAACCATTTCTGCGAACATAGTATTTTGGTGGCCTCTCAGGTGCAGGTGGTCAGGTGTCTTTCAGTACACTGGAGGTACAAGGACAAACAAGGACAGACCCAGTCCCTGACCTTCAAGAGAGAGGGGAGAACTTGGGGCACCTTTCCTGAACTGGGTGGGGAACTCATGAGTGGCTCTTTGAAAGAATTCAGAAACTTCAAGAGAGAATGAAAATTTGAGGGAGGGATGGTAGGAGGAAGACCAAAGGGCACTTCCAGGCTTAAAAAGTTTAGGATAGCAAAAACCAGGAGTATTATTCAAAATTTAGGATTTAACAACCTAGACTGTTAAAGGCTCTGACCAATCAGAAGACAGTGGCCCAAAGTGCCCCCTTCCCCAGTGTATGGGGCTTTAGTTGCTGGATTGTGGGGAGGTCGTGGGGTCTCAAGGGAGATGCCAAGACAGGAGGTGCTTATGGGGCTCAGGTCATCATTTCTTTTCTTTGCGACATTTTACTACCAGCTGCATATTAGCCCTGGGTGTATGGTAGGCTGTGAGAGGTAGAGCAGCGATAGACAGAGCCGGGAGGCCAGAACCTTGGAAGCCAGGTCTAGCAGAGAACTATTAAAGAGCTTTAAGTAGCGGGGTGGGGTGGGATGGTCATTAAGGAGATCCCTCTGGCTATAATGTGCAATGTGGATTAGAGCTAAATAGGAGAAGAGAACTCAGTAAGGATGGAAGAAATGTGAGTGGATTTGGGGCCATCTGAAAGAGAGAAAACAGCACTTTGGAAAGGATCGGTTTGGGGTCAGAGGAGAGGGAGAGGATATGCTGGGAAGAAGCTGAGAGATGCCCAGGGGACCTGGGTGAGGGCAGAGCCATTTACTAAGCAAGGAACACAGAAGCAAACATGTGAGAGGGGAGAGGGGATGAGGACTGAGCTTTGTACTTGGAATCTCTGATGTGCCTGCAGGACATCCACATAGACACGCAAGAGAGGGTCAGAGCTCAAGGGAGGGACCCAGGCTGGAGATATAACTTTAAAAGGAATCAGCACAGATGGCAATTTTCACCAAGGAATCCAGACAGCAGGTGTAGAAAGGAGAGTCAACAACAGAATCTGAGACATAATAATACCTGAGGGTGTAGAGGTGATATGCTGAGAAGGATCAGCAAAGAAGGAGAAAGGGCAGCTGGAGGCTGCAGCATCGCAGAAGCCAGGGGAAAGCAGTATTTCAAGATCAGACACAGAAGATTAGCCTTAAAAGTAGACAGGCAGCTCAATATCAGCAATTTTATCTCTGGAATATTCTGAACCATGCCTTGCAATCAACAACCAACACATAACCTAATGATGATACATTAATGATTAACAAAAACATCACATTCCAAGGTTATGCATTCAAATGCCACTGACTGCAGTGGTTCTTTCTTTCTCCAGTGGAATGGAAAATAATTCAAATTACCAGACTGTATCCCATATTGGCTATCTGGGCTGACAATGGCTGCAAAGCCTACAATTCCAAATCAAGCCATTGCAGAGTTCTGGGCCACTTCTATTTTTTTCTTTATTTTCTGCCCTTTCCCTCAAAAATTAATCACTTGCCCTATGGCACTCTGCCATAATCCTGGTATAAGAAACCTCATGAACCATGAAATACAGTACTATGCACATGGCATAATGCCCTTTCTTCTGGCCAAGATATATTCATTTATGGAGCATATTTTTATAGAAGTATTTATATACTGGCAGGCACCATGCTAGGAGCTGGGGAGTCAAGAGGAAGTAAAACAGACCTGGTAGCCTGCCTTCACAGAGCTTCCCATCTAGTGGGGAATACAAACAACAGCTGACTATGGTGTGATGATAAGTGAAGTAGAACCCCCTGTCCTTTAAGTCAGGGGTTGGCAAACTTCTTCTGAAAAGGGACAGATAATAAATACTTTAGACTTTGCAGGCCATATAGTCTTGGACACTCTGCCTAAAAGTAGTGATAGGCAGTACATAAATGAGTGTGGCTATGTTCCAATAAAACTTTATTTATAAAACTAGTGGTAGAAAACAAAACAAAATAAAGAGGTAGCATGATTTGCTGACTTCTACTCTAAGTGACCATTGCTAACTTCATACTTGCTGCTTGATTTACTCAGGAATTCAAATTGTGGGGATGTTTTCATTTCCTTGGCTGCTCAAGCAAATACTATGCAACGGGTCGGCTTAAACAATGGGAATTTCTAGCACACGGTTTTGAGGCTAAAAGGAAGTGCAAATCAAGGCATCATCAAGGCAATGATTTCTTCCCAAAGACTGGTATTCTGGGGCTGGCTACCAGTGATCCTTGATCCCTGGCTCTTCTGTCACAGGGCAATGCATATGGCAGCCTCTTCTGGCCTCTCTGTTCTTGTCTGAGTTCTGCTGAATTTCAACTTCTGGTTGCTACCTGTAACTTTTCTCTCACTTTCTGTATTTCATTCTGCTTATAAAAAACCCCAGTAATAGGATTAAGACCCATCCTGATTAGACTGGGCCACACCTTAACTGAAAGAACCTCTTCAAAAGGTCCTACTTACAATGGGCTCATACCCACAGGATTGGAATAAATTTAAGAACATGTCTTTCCAGAGAACCCTCCTTCTGGAAGCAATATGCCATTATGGAAAAGAGGAGATAATTCAGAATTAGAATCATGTAGACCTGAATAGAAATCCCAGCTCACCACTTAATAGCTCTGGAATATCGGGCAAGTTATCTTACTTCTTTAAGCCTCATGTTCTTCATTTGTGAAAGGGGGACACTTGTGCATAGTCATTACAAGAACACAAAGTAATGAACATGAAGGGCCTGGCAAATCCCCTGGGTCACAGGAGATGCTCAATTTGAATCACCAGCAAACAGCATGAAAGCCTGTGGTCAGCCCAGTAATCAAAAAGAACAGAAAGAGACTTTCGGGAAGATGGCAGACTAGTAAGACACGGGAATCTCTTCTCCAGAAAAATAGCTAGAGAACAGGCTGAAACAGCCCCGAAAAAGATCTTCTAGGGTTTAGGACAGCAGGTGAAGGCTGCACACCACCCAGAGGAGAGAGGGACAAAAGAGGGAAATTGCGACAACAGAACTGTGAGTTGGAACCAGCAGCAGCTGCTGCTGCTGGCACCCTCCCCTCCACTAAAGACTCTTTAGAATTCTCAGGCCTCTGGGCCTGCGACTACAGACAAAGGGGGCTCCAGGGATCTACCACCCCAGGAAAGGGGAGAGAGAGGGACATAGCCTAAGGCTGGCTCAGGTTCTGACCCACAAATTTGGGCTGCAGAGCCCCACGGACCCTTCCAGGCTAGGTGGGACTACACGGTGGTTTGCCCTGGGAGCTGGCTAAGGACTGGAGAAATCAGCCCTCATAATCTCCATCTCTTCTAGCCTGGACTAATTGTTGAGAACTCCACAGGAGAGGGGAGAGAGAGCCTGGGGCTGACTCAGCTTTTGAGACTCACAGGTTTGGTCTGCCCTGTCCCGGAGAGCCCTTCTAGGCCAGGTGGGGCTGCACCACTGTTTGCCTTGGAGCCTGCAGGGGGCTAAAGATATACAAACCTCCCAATCTCCTCCTCTACTAACAGGGACTGATTGTTGAGGACTCAGAGGGGAGTGGAAATATTTCCTAGCTGGGAAAAGGGAGGGGGCTGCCACAGAAGTCTGGAGAACTGTCTCAGAAAGTTTGAATTACAAGGCTCTTAGCCCCCAGACAGGAAGCTCTATCACATTGATCTGGTCTGTGTCACAACAAATACACTCCCAACAGGCATTGAACTGAGAGATGCCAAAGAGCGCCATCTCCTGGCAGACCAAGGAAGCGCACTTAAGAAAATTAAAAATAAGTAGGAGAGGCTTTTCCTGGCCTCTATAGCCTCCCTGCCCAAGGCCCTAGGAAGTGACTCTACAATTACTGGGTCCAGTGCCCAGTTTTGAGCAACCAGCAAGACAATCCTAACAATTCAGGTCAAGCCAAAAATCAAAGAGCTGTGGTAACTCATATCCTCCTGCCACTAAATCCCTATAAAAGAGGAAGAAATTGAGCATCTGAGTAAACCACATCCTAACGAGATGCCTAAACACCAGTAAAAAATTACGAACCATACTAAGAAAACAGAAGACATGGCCCAAGAAAAGGAATACATCAAAGTCCCAGAAGAGATGCAGAATTTGAGAGAACTAATCAGCAAGATGAGCACAAATTTCCAAAATCAAATTAATGAGTTGAAAGACAATATAGTTAATGAGATAAATGACATCAAGAAGACACTGAGCGAACACAAAGAAGAATTTGAAATCCTGAACAGAAAAGTAACGGAGTTCATGGGAATGAAAGATACAATATGTGAGGTCAAAAACACATTTGAGGCATACAACAGCAGACTCGAAATGATAGAAGAAAGAATAAGTGATACCGAAGACAGAGCAGCTAAAATTGAAGAGAGAAAAGAAAGGAAAACATTGAGCAGGGGCTCAGAGAGTTGAATGCCAACACAAAACATAACAACATACATGTCATAGGAGTTCCAGAAGGGGAAGGAAAGGGAAAAGGGGGAGAAAGAGTATCTGAGGAAATAATAGCTGAAAATTTCCCAACTCTCAGGAAAGAAATGAACTTACATGTCCAAGAAGCATACCATACCCCAATCAGAATAAATACAAATAGACCTACGCCAAGACACATACTACTCAGAATGTCAAATGTCAAAGATAAAGAGAAAATTTTCAGAGCAGCAAGAGAAAAGCTAACGATCACGAACAAGGGACGTCCAGTAAGACTTACTGCAGATTTCTCTTCAGAAACCATGGAGGCAAGAAGACAGTGGTATCATACAATTAGGAAACTGAAAAACTGCCAGTCAAAATTCTTTATCCAGCAAAACTGTCCTTCAAATATGAAGGTGAGTATACAATATTCACAAACAGAAACTAAGAGAGTTTGCAAAAAAGAACCCACCTTTGCAGGAAATATTAAAGGAAGCCTTAGAACCTAAAAGAAAAAGACAGGAGAGAGAGGCTTGGAGAAAGTATAGAAGAAAGAATAGCAGAAAGAATAATCAAAAGAATAAAAAGAGAGACAAAAACAAGATGATATATGAAAACCAAAGAATAAAATGGAGGAAGTAAATAGTGCATTTACAATAATATCATTGAATGTGAATGGATTAAACTCCCCAACCAAAAGACACAGGCTGATAGAATGGATAAACAAACAAGAGCCATCCATATGCTGCTTACAAGAAACTCACCTTAGACCCAGGGATACAAACCAGCTGAAAGTGAAAGGTTGGAAAAAGATACTCCATGCGAATAGTAACCAGAAAAGAGCAGGGGTAGCTGTACTAATATCAGACAAAACAGACTTTAAATGCAAAAAAGTTATGAGATACAGAAGGCCATTATATATTAATAAAAGGGACGATCCACGAGGAAGATATAACAGTCATAAATATCTACGCACCCAACCAGGGTGCCCCAAAATATATAAGACAAACTCTGGCAAAACTGAAGGGAGAAACAGACATTTCTACAATAACCGTTGGAGACTTTAACACCCCACTCACATCATTAGATAGAACAACTAGACAGAAGATCAACAAGGAAACAGAGACCTTGAACAATATGATAAATAAGTTAGACTTAACAGACATATACAGAACACTGAATCCAAACTCAGAGGGTTATACATTCTTCTCAAGTGCCCATGGATGTTTCTCCAGGATAGACCACATGTTAGGTCACAATTCAGCTCTCAATATATGAAAAGATTGAAATTATACAAAGCACCTTCTCAAATCATAATGGAATGAAACTAGAAATCAATAATAGACAGGAAAAAAGTAAATTCGCAAATGTGTGGAGACTGAACACACTCCTAAATAATCGGTGGGTCAAAGAAGAAATTGCAGGTGAAATCAGTAAACATATTGAGACAAATGAAAACGAGAACACAACGTGTCAAAACTTATCGGATACAGCGAAGGCAGTCTTGAAAGGGAAATTTACAGCCCTAAATGCATATATTAAAAAACAAGAAAGAGCTAAACTCAAAGATTTAACTAAACAACTAGAGAATTAGAAAAAGAACAGCAAACCAATCCCAAAGCAAGCAGAAGGAAAGAAATAATCTTTATTTCTAACCTAATAATAAAGATTAGAGCAGAAATAAATGAAAATGAGAACAGAAAAACAAAAGAGAAAATCAACAAAACCAAAAGCTGGTTCTTTGAGAAGATCAATAAAATTGATAAACCCCTCACTAGACTAACAAAGAAAAAAAGAGAGAAGATGCAAAAAAATACAATCAGAAATGAAAGGGGGGAAGTTACAAATGACCCCACAGAAATAAAAAGAATCATAAGAGGATATTATGAGAAACTATATGCCAACAAACTAGACAACCTAGATGAAATGGACAAATTTCTAGAAACACACAACCAACTTACACTGACACTACAAGAAATACAAGAACTTAACAAACCTATCACATTTAAGGAGACTGAATCCATCATCAAAAATCTCCCAGCAAAAAGCCCAGGACTAGATGGTTTCACAGGTGAATTCTACCAAGCATTTCTAAAAGAATTAACACCAATCCTGTTTAAACTCTTCCAAAAAATTGAAGAGGAGGGAAAATTACCCAACACATTTTATGAAGCCAACATCACCCTAATACCAAAGCCAGATAAAGATGCTACAAGAAAAGAAAATTACAAACCAATCTCTCTAATGAACATAGATGCAAAAATTCTCAACAAAATACTTGCAAATTGAATCCAACAGCGTATCAAAAGACTTATATGTCACGACCAAGTGGGATTTATTTCTGGTATGCAAGGCTGGTTCAACATAAGAAAAATCAATGTAATACACCACATTAACAAACTGAACGAAAAAAAACACATGATCATCTCAATAGACGCAGAAAAGGCATTCGACAAAATCCAGCATCCTTTTTTGATAAAAACACTTCAAAAGATAGGAATAGAGGGAAAATTTCTCAATATGATAAAAGGCATATATGAAAAACCCACAGCCAACATCATACTCAATGGGGAAAGGTTGAAAGCTTTCCCTCTAAGATCGGGAACAAGACAAGGATGCCCACTGTCACCATTGTTATTCAACATTGTACTAGAAGTTCTAGCTAGGGCAATTAGACAAGAAAGAAAAATTAAAGGCGTCCAAATAGGAAAAGACGAAGTAAAACTCTCACTGTTTGTGGATGACATGATCCTGTACTTAGAAAATCCTGAAGTATCCACGACAAAGCTACTTGAACTAATAAATGAGTTCAGCAAAGTGGCAGGATACAAAATTCTCAGCAAAAATCAGTAATGTTTTTGTACACTAGTACTGAACAACCTGAGGAGGAAATCAGGGGGAAAATTCCATTTTCAATAGCAACAAAAAGACTCAAATACCTAGGAGTTAATTTAACCAAAGAAGTACAGGACCTATATGCAGGAAACTACAAAACAATGCTAAAAGAAATTTTAAAAGACCTAAACAAATGGAAAGACATTCCGTGTTCATGCATTAGAAGAATAAATATCGTGAAGATGTCAATCTTACCCAAACTGATTTATAGATTCAATGTAATACCAATCAAAATCCCAACAGCTTACTTTACAGAATTTGAGAAGGCAATTACAAAATTCATCTGGAAGGGTAAGTACACCCGAATAGCCAAAAGCATTCTAAAAAAGAAGAGCGACATGGGAGGAATTTCAATGCCTGACCTTGAAACATATTACAAAGCTTCAGTGGTCAAAACAGCATGGTACTAGCATAAAGATAGATACATCAATCAGTGGAACAGAATTGAGAACCCAGAAATAAACCCTCACCTATACAGTCAACTGGTTTTTGACAAACCTACCAAGCCCACACTAAGGGGAAAAAACAGTCTCTTCACCAAATTTTGTGTTGGGAGAACTGGATATCTATAACCAAAAGAATGAAAAAGGACCCTTATCTCACCCCCTATACAAGAATCAACTCAAAATGGATCAAAAATCTAAATATAAAAGCCAGGACCATAAAACTACTAGAAGAAAATGTAGGGAAACATCTTCAAGACCTTGTAGTAGGTGGTGGTTTCTTGGACCTTACACCCAAAGCATGTGCAACAAAAGAAAAAATAGATAAATGGGACCTCCTCAAAATTAAACACTTTTGCACCTCACAGGACTTTGTCAAAAGGGTGAAAAGGCA
>JAQZBX010030524.1:0-26777 GCA_029593785.1 Cabassous unicinctus | reverse complement strand
TTCAATCCCCGGTCCCGGTACCTTTGGTGTCTTAAGGAAAGCTCCTAAAATGTTAGCACACTTTGGTTCTAGTTTTAATGATCACGATGCTTGTGAATATTTTTAATATTAATGTGAAAGAGGAATAAGGGGTAAAAATACTATTTTTGGCACTGTCATTTGTTCATTTGTGTTCTAAGTTTAGGCAGATAATGTTATATAAACATGCATGTTTGCACTAAGTGTAAAACTCCTATTGAAGGTGGGACCTCAAAGTTCAGTCCCAGAGGGATGCCACATTCAAAGGAGCATCTGACCAGTAAGCAAAAAAACGAAAGGGATTACATTGTTTACTTGAGTCTCTTAAAGGATATTAAAAAGATTATAATTCATAGGCCCTAGCAAATTCACATTGCTTTGTTTGCTCTTTCCCAATTTTATTATACTCTATACTTTCCAGAACCTGAAACTCCCTCCCCTCTACTAGGTCAAGTTTATTACTTAAACTCTTTCCTTATTTTTGTTTCCCAGATCTATTTAACTTCTCAGTAGATCCTTCTTCTCATATTCAAATCTTTTGGGTTTATTATTTGTTTGCATATTTCCTTGTTCTTTATCCTGAAAGTCTGTGGACCTAACTGGTTAAACAGAATTCCAAACAGGACAGAAATAAGACAGGCAATGAAAGGATTTTCTTTTAGCAATACCTGAGGGGGAAAAAGTTTATGCACCCTGTCGTGTTACAAAATGTATCACCTCTTTTGTTTGCATTTCATAGTGAATGGTGCTGGGCTCGCCATGGCTACCTGTGACATCATTTCCCTTAACGGTGGGAAGCCAGCCAACTTCTTGGATCTTGGTGGTGGTGTAAAGGAAGCTCAAGTGTATCAAGCATTCAAATTGCTCACAGCTGATCCTAAGGTAACCACTCTGTAGGGATATTGCGGAATATTGTGTTTACTCCCATCAAGAATTGCCTTGTTCCTGCTGCTGAGGGTTAATAAGCTAACACAGGTACTTTGCAGCCCTGCGTGCAAATCTTGATATATATTATGTTGGAATCCAAGATGATTTAAGTCATCTCGGGTGCAAGGATTATAAACTCTCCCCAGGATCTTACAAAGTCCCAACAGGTAGGAGTAAATTAAAAAGGTACAGCACTCCAAACAGTGAAACATTGGCATGAAACGTTTTGTGGATGAGTTACACTGAAGTGATTCGTCCTGTGCTTATGTGACTTAGGGAGTACCCAGCCTCAGACTCCTCCCACAGAGATGCTGCAAATATTCTCAAAATATGGAGAGGGAAGAAAATTAGAGTATCATATATCACTGGGAAATGACCCTGTGTCCTTCTGTACCCTTTAAAATTTTCCTCTCTGTTACAGGTTATGACATTTTCATTAAGTAGCATGCAACTGTACATGGTTTCATAGTTTCCACTGTTGCTTCATATGCAACATTTCTTAGGTAGATTGTAGATTTCTTCAGTGTGGAGGTTTTATGTCCCAATCTGCTAACATACCCATGCTAGGTATATAATAGGCATTCAATAAATATTTAATCAGTTAGCTTGGTAACTTAAGTTAAATGTCAGTGTACTTTGTTTCAATTATCGGTACTTCGTTGTCTATAATAACAAGATTTAGCAGATGCTTATTACATGGAAAAGACTAAAATGTTTTGAATGTCTGATAAGCATGATTCTCACTTAATTCTTTTAACAGTCCTAACAGGTAGATATGATGATAAACTTTATTTGAGAAGCATTAGCTTGGTATTGTTAGATTATCTGATATATTCTTTTGGATCCTGACATATCTGAAGACATGGGAAATCAAAACCTCACTAAGGAAGTCACAAATGAAAACAATACCAGATGATATTTTTTTAAAGAAGTATGGTCTGAACTTAGTATGGAAGCTTCTCATTAATAAGTATACTGCCAACAGCCTATTTTGGTTCATATACATCAAATTTCATTCTATGTTACTAGTGTGCTTGTCTGTTTTCATTATGACTTAGATAGTTGATCCCTTACATTTTCACTAACTCTTTTCTTCTGATTCACAAAATAAATGGTAAGCTATTATCAGCAGAGTATATTTGATTTTCTAAGGCTGTTCAGGAATGCAAAGTCGTTGAAGTCCAAAGTCACTCAGCCATGAAGGAAAGTGTTTATATTTGATTATTTTGACATAAGAACCTTTTTCTCATTAGTTAGGTAGGAACATTATTAGTAGCCCCCCGTTCATTTATTAATTCACTTACTCTTTCTTCCTACTCTTTTCTAAGGGAAGAAGCATTTTCTTCCCAGAGATTCCCAAACCAATTGAAATCTATAAATACCATGTACTAAACAGCGGTTTAAATGCTTGAACCACAAAATACCCAGAGGACTGACCACTGTAATAGAAACTGAACTTTTAAACATTTGCTAAAATTAAGTGCTAAGAATACCTGAAAGCTGTTTGGAAAACAATCATTGGGTTTTCTTTGAAACATCTTTCAGTGACTGATCCAAAATTAATTTTTGTCAAAATACTGGACTGGAAAGAAAAATCACTTGCAGAGCCATTTTTATTTATTTATTTATTTTCAACATTTCCTTCAAAAATTTTCACTTTACCCTGTGGAATATTTTCAAATGCTTGGAGTATTTAATTTTTTAATTTTTTTATTTTATTTTTTTGAGATTGGCTCTCTTCTTGGATAGATAAAGGTTTGTGGGAGTTATTTTATTTTTCTCAAGCTATATCAGGAAAATGAATGCATAGCTCATCTCACAGTACATTTTCCAAAATTGAAATTTCAGAGATGGTTAAAAAGATAGAAATGTAATATGTATTTTCAATCGTGGCGTGTTTCATGGATTTCAGAGAACAGAGGCTAAAAAACAGTATAGATGAGTTGATTTGATTTTGCAGGGAAACTGCTTGTACTTTTGGCAATAATTATTTCAAGTAGAATCCCATCTAGCTGCCCAGAAGTAGAGGTTCCCAAGAGCCCAAAGCTAATTATTTCAAAGGTATCGATTTTCTTGTTAGATGTAAGGATTAGTCAGTTGAATACAAAATCTCAGAATTACAAAAAGCCTGTTGTTGTTAAACTTTAATCAACTGCTACTAACAGCTACTTGTTTGTCATGTGTACAAGATAATTCTATTGATCAAGTAATAAAAACAGAATTATTCAAGTAAAATATTATGGATTAACACATATTTGCGTTCATAATATCAGCTGCAACTTAATTTATATTTATTTTGCTTGATTTTCAAAATACTGATTTTCATTTGGACCTGACACGAGTGACTTTATAACAAATGTGTTCCTTATTTGTTTATAATATATATAAAATGAGTTCCTCTGCCAAACTAAACTGTTTTAAGTCTTTTTGATAGCTTACTTACTAAACTGGATTCACATGAAGTATATTATTAAACATTTTATAATTCTCTTATTTTCCATCTGGGCTTAGGACAAGAAAAGGGTAATAGTTTGTTCTGCTGTTGATAGAATACATCTGATCTTATCTTTATCATTTTTACTTAAAGGATTCAAGACAGTTATTCTTAACATTGTAGGGAGAAAGAAATGATATAAAATAGGTAGTAGGAGTAGAGCTTTGTGATAATCTGTTAAGAATTTGAAGACATTTAAAGGAAAAACATTACATACAATATTTTTCATAGGGTTTTGTTTTCCTGAATTATGCTTTGGCTCTTTTTTCTAATTCTTAACTTAGAATTTCAAAGGTGTAGAAAATGAGTACCAACATCTGGAGTATGTAAAATTTCTTTTGTAAATGAATAAAAGGAAAGTTGGCATGAATAACAATAATCCCAACTCTTTTTGGCCAAAGTTAAAACAAATCTTTTGCCCTCTGGAGGCCTGATTTTGAAAAGCCATAGTATATGATTGACATTGGTGAAGTCACCTCAGTTGATTTGACTGTACTTCTTTGTTTGGATCAAACTTATAGTCATATTTTCAAAGCCCTTTATATATCCAAGAAGAAATGTGCCACATAAGTACTAAATATTAGCTTAAGAATGGAGGAATTCTTAGAGGGGTGTTGAGGCATGACTGCCTTCGTTAAAATCCCATCTTTACCAATTATTGCTTGTAGATCTTTAGCATGTTAACGTGTATGGGCCTCGGTTTCCTCATTTGTGAAATGGAGATAGTAGTACCTCATAGTGTTGCTTTATTACATTAATTGAGATACACATACATACTCACATTGCCCATTTAAGAAGGTCAATAATTACCCAAAGATAAACAGTATCCTAACTTAGATTATCATAGTATTTTATTGTATGACTCTCAGAATTTATTTATCCATTCTTCCTTTGATAGACATTTGTGCTAGCCTCAGTTTTCACTATTATGAACATCCTAATGCATGCCGTGGAATATATACCTAGGACTAGAATTTCCAGGCCCTAGGTTGTGCATATACTCAGCGTGGATTTATACTGTCAAGCAATTCTCCAAGTGCACCGATTTGCATTTTCACCAGTAATATATGAGTCCCAGTTTCCTCCCATCCTCACCAACGTCTGGTACCATCAGTCTTTTTAATTTTAGTCATTCTGATAGATGTATAGTGGTATTTCATTATGGTTTAAATGTGCCTTGCCCTCATGACTAATGAGGTTAAATACCTTTTCATATATTTATTAGCCATTTAGATATACTCTATATCTTCTATCGCCTCATCTGTAGAGTAGGTAATAAAATAATACCCCAAATCATTGTTCTGAGTATCCTCTGATCATATCATATATCCTATGTGGAAATACATGACAAAAATTTTAAAGCATAATGAGAACTTTAGTTTTTGTTGGTTTGTGTGTGTGTGTGTTCAATCTAACATTATTTCCAGAGCTTAGATTTAAACTTATCAAAGCAGTAGAAAATAAATGAGCATCTACAGAAATGAGAGGTATCAGAAGCAGGTTCACAAGACACCTGTGTTACTGCATATGCTGTTTTGAAATTGACAAAATATGTAAGTGATTCAGTAGCTTGCAGTGATTCTGTATTTAGATAACCAAGAAAACATAATTTAATAAAGGGAGGGATTAATTTCAGATTTGAATGAACCATCAAATATCATTTGATATAAATTTGAAAAGAGGCCAACTCTTTTAGTTCTGTGGTATATACTTCAAAACCATAAGAATTTGAGGCCAGAGAAGTAAAACCACATGTCCTATTTTCAGTATCAGGTTTATACAAATGCATTAAGCTTTAGTAAATATGTTTTGGGATTAATGTGTGCTAAATGCCTCACATTTATAAAGTATTGTACATTTAGAGGGTATTTAAATGCAAAGCAGAATATCTTCTTTTTCTTATAAACACTCAGCGGCATGAAGCAAAAACTAGTTCATTACATACCACATGTATTTGCTGAAATACCATATCTACAAGGGAATATTTGCTTGCTGGGCTAATAGAACTCTTGCAGGGATTTATTTTGAAATATAATGCCCAATACTTCACACGTTATGAGCCTTATTTTTGAAATGACTGCCTGCCCTGCATTCCTATTCTTAGGAGCCTATTTGAAAACAAATTTTACTATCATATAGAGTTGAATATTGAAAGTCCAGGCAGCCATTCTTTATGATACTCTACCTGATAGTCTAGTTGGAGAGGAATAAAAATGATTTCATTTGTACGGATTCACAACCTGTCATTTGGCTTCCCCTTTCATTTAGAATAGTCACTCTGTGCTGTAACCACTGTGCTTAGCTGGAGAATGTAGAACCTCTTGCCCTCATTTTTCTGACTCAGTTTTCTTCCTGCCCTTGCAGTGATTTTCCCGTTGTTGTGAATTCATAATTGTTGCTTTTGCATTTCTTTTCCTGATGTCCAGTCGATCAGAATTTCAAAGAATTCTGGCCCTCCATGCCCAACTTACACTCATCCCATTTTATCTGCCAATATTTTTCAGTAATAGCTGAATTCTGGCAATAGCAGTTTGTTCCATGTCTTACACATGATCAGTGTGTCTGATAGCTACCACATTTTAAAAGCATCCTTAATGGAACATTCTATATCTATTTTCACGCTCCTTGTTGACAAATTCCCAGAAACAAATGAAAAACAAAGGTTTCTATTCACTGTTCTACTTCTCAAAATTTAGATTTTAATATGCCTTATTTTGTTTCACGGTAAGTGATTTGAAGAATTTAATGGGCTTTGGGATGTCTTAGTAAATTTTGTCATTAGTCCCATTGTGCTTAGTAACTGATTATGAATCCTTTATAGATAAGCCTAGGTAGATTGTTAAAGAGAAATGGAACACAAATCAAATGTAGATTGGAAATAATATATAATTGAAAGAGTTAAGTTTTTCCCCCTCTCCTTAATATTATTCCATTGAGAAAAGAAGTGGGTGAATTTAAAAATTAAAAGATAGTGTCTTTTCTAGCAAGATGGAGTCTAAGAATAGTATCAGTGGTCTCTGGAGCTCAAGGATACTTTTATGATGGGGAATGATGAAGGCATTTGAAAATTTTACTATTATTTAAGTTATTTTATTACTTTTTAAACTTTATTTCAACTTCAAAAAATGAAACAGACAAAAGGCAGTTTAATAAATTATGGAAGCATTATTTTAATAAATCCTGTCCAGGCACATTTATCTTACTTAATCCTAAAAACAAACTCAGTTGTTTCTTCAGTGTTCCAGAAGATGAATAAATGAGCACAGGTTGGTAAAATGACATGACCAAGGTCTCCCTATTAATGAAGATGATGAAAAAAAAAAAAAAAGCTTCATCATATTCACATCTCATAAAACTATATCTCATATTTTTTTTACCTTTAGCATTGATACAGTAACTTTTTTGCCTGTATTACAATATTACTGTAATATTTCAATTATTTTGTAATTGAAATAAAGCCTGATAGCAGAATCAATAGATGTGGGGAGTGAACTTAGAAAAATTATTCAGATTAAGGTTAAAAGCTTTTCGACTGTGCAGGTCTCTGTTTCTTCTTCTCCACAGTGGTGAGCAGTGTGGTGGGAGGAGCTCTGGTTGACTCAGGACACTGAGGGTACAGGGAGCCCCCTCTCCCCCCCACTCCCCACCATAGCCTCCCCCAGCAGCCAAAGAATGAGGAATGAGCAAGGAGCCTGCTGGTCTTGTCTAAGCAATTGGCTTGTCTCACATTTGGATGCTAAATAGCTTTTGTCTTTGTTTTAGGAATTTCATAAAATAGCATTCTCTTTTCCCTAATTATTAAATTGTTTAACTAGGGAAACATAAACCATAGAAAAACACAAAAATAACTCAAATTGCCTAGATTTATTGTTGTTTTAGTGAATATAAAGTATTTTTTACCAAATTAGAATTGTGTTATTGGCACTATTTTATATCCCATTTTTCTTCATCTTTCATGTACCTTTTTGCTTCACTTTGTATAATTTCTGTATCATTTCAGTAGCTAAAAAAATACTTGGTTGTATGGATATGCAAGTGTACTTAACCAATTTTCTGTTGTTTGGTATTCAGGTTGTTTCCAACTTAAAATAATGCTGCTGTTAATCTCCTTGTACACCTAATTATACATACAGCTCAAATTATTCATATAAGATGAATCCCTGGAAGTACCATAGTTGGGTAAAAGCATTTGCGGATTTTAAAGTTTTCATATTTACCAACTAATTCTTTTAATACTAGTTGAAGGATTGTAAAGGGATCTCATCAGTCCTATATCCTGCCTATCATTACTATTCTTTACTAATATGAGAGGTAGAATTTTTATTCTTTTTCATTTATTCAGCATTTCTGGATTGCTCTTCTTATGACTTGCCTGTTCATATCTTTTGCCCAGTTTTCCATTGTTATATCACTGTTTTTCACAATGATTTAGAAAATGTGTTTGTATATGTGTGTTTGAAATCAAAGGAATATACGTTTTTATATATCACTTTTTCTCCATACTGTCTTCTGTCTTTGAATTGGTTTATGTAAAAATTTTATATTCCATTATACTAGAATATGTGCATCTGAAATATTGTTATGTAGAGTGTACTGAGACTACTTAATATATGTTTTTTGTTCTGCTAATATTTAGTTTCCCATGAAATTTTTTTTTTGAAATTACATTTATTGATGTTTATACATGTTGTCTTCTACTCTTAGAACAGGGGGCTGCCAGGGCACACAAAAGAGGTAACAAACTTGCCATCTTTTAACAAAATCTAATTAGAACTGACAATGCTATAGTTAGTCTTAATTCCTGAGAATTTGAACATCACTATGTTTTCTGTGAATTTAACATATGCTCACATTAAATTTTAAATTATAGTATTTCTGAAAACAATAAAAATGCTAACATTAATATGTTAGTGAGTGGGACTGTGACCCTCTACTCAAAATAGAAGTTCTGAAGACAGAGAGTTGGACTAGAGGCAGCAGTAATTTCTTTCTTTCTCAGGAGAAAGGGCACACACCCAGGCTAATGGAAGCAGGTTAAGTGCACTTGGTTAGTGCGGGAACAGAGATTATATAGGTACCCTGACGCAGTATCCCATTTCCTTCCCTCCCTTACCTCACCCATTTCCCCATTGGCTGGGGACTATGGACTTACAAACTTAAGCGCAAAAACTAACCCAATCACGGAGTGAGGTAAGGGTTTATTGCCTTTTTAGGGAGAGTATGAGGGCACGTCTCCAGTATACGGGTTCATCCCATTTTACTTACGTGGATTTTGGGGAAGTGAGTTACGGTGCGGTATTGTGGGGCTTAACTTGTTGCAATTGAGAGGGTTAGTAAGTGGAAACAGTTTGAGAAGAGACCACCCTTGGTTCTATTTCTCTCATTAGCAAGGAGTACCATCATCCAAATATATATATTAACTGAAGTGTGAACACACTCAAGCCCTGTAGCTCTGGAATTTAATACCATTTAAATATGCTAAATCTTTTCAGAAATTTTATTCCAAATATATGAATTTATCATAATCTGTCCAGGCTTCAGTGACATTGTTTTGAACTAAAGGCAAAATAATAATTGGTTACTTGCTTCTCAATTATAAGTATCCAGGAAGTAAGTATGTGAAATTTATCTAGTATTAATAAAATAATTAATTTACAAGTGTGGGACTAATGAATGGAAATATCTTATTCTCTTCTAATTACAATTTCTATCAATTAAAGAGAATATTTTAAAGTAGTTAGAGAAAAAAAATAAACAATACTGTTACAATTTCATGAAAATTATAAAGACTTTTAAAATTTGTTTCATGAATCAGCACTCTGGGTACGATTTCAGGTCAAAACTTGGTACTCTTTCTCTTCCGTCGTTCAAAAGAATTCTTTTTAAAGCAAGATGACTGTTATAATTTGTAGTGGTATTATAATTAATTATTAATAAGATCATTAGCTCTTTCCAAGGAATGGTTTTAGAAGTATTAAGGAACTTCATTGTAACTCGATATGCATTTTTCTCCAAATGTTTAGTCTAATATTTTGAGTAATTATGGATAGCTCTTTAGAAATTAAACAGTATAGACACTCTCAGTTTCTGTTTTAAGAAGGGACAGTTAGAAACCCCTAGTCTGAATGTAAAAAAGAAAGTCTTTTCCTTTAATAATTCATATTTATTTCTTTCCCAAAAGGAAGGATTTCGATTATAGGAACCTTCAGAATATGCCAGTAATGGCTTTTTAGACATATTGCCTTTTATACCTATGTGGAGTAAGTGAATATAGCTCAAGGAAATTTTAATTTAGGTTTTTACTCAATTATAGAAAATGATTTTCTTATAAATTTAGGTCCCTTCACATTATGTTTTTTGGAAAACATTTTTTAAAAATTGATCTTTTTTTTTTTCACTTTTATAAATTTATATTTCCTACTAAAAATATGGGATGAAAATTTTTTTTCATTGACTTATTCCCCTTACATTACCACTATTATAATTTTGTTAGAACTTCTTCCAGCATTATCTATGCTTATCTTCTTTGCAAGGTTATAATTAGAATGCCCTTCCTTTTGATGTCCCCCTCCCCCCTTTTTTTTCATCCACTGCTACCTGATAAACATCTTTCCGTATTGTTAGCTGGTTTCTCTGGCCATTGTTTTTATTAGCAGTGTTAATAATGGGCAGCAAAGGCATCTGGTTATTTAAAGATGTCCAATATTTAAAAGGTTTGTCAAAAGTCTGGGAACTTTGAAAATCAGATTTGCTCAAACTAGAGTGCAGTACAGGTTACAATTAAATTCAGCAGTAACAAGCATGAAGAACTTAGTGGTATATATGGATTTTTTTATAACAAGAAAAAAAGAAAATCAGCCTAATGTAGAGCCAACCTGGGTACCTCCTGAGCATTTTATACATTTACTACCTTCACGGGCTACTAGTTTGAGTTTGCTTTAATTATCTCAGGATTAGTGGTTCATTAATATTTGATACAGTCGTTCTGAAGTGCCTGGATTCTGCAATATCTAAGAATTCCAGAGATGGCCTAATACCCTTTCCTGATACATTACTTCAGAGTCTTCCTGATGTGTTTAGTCCACTGTGGTGAGAGGGAAGCAAGACTGAGACTAGTTGGCAGGAGGAAAATAAACTCATCTTTATTATTCCACTCTTTCTTGCCAGGATTCTCAGTTGAGGTATTTTATTAAAAGAGCTTATATCAATCAATTGATTACTCTGTGCATTCTCATCAACTTTTCCTTGTATCAAAGTCAGTCTTTATAAAAGGCCAAGGCACTCAAGTTGGAATTTCTAAAATAAGCATATTTTTAATCTCTATAATCCCTATCAGATGTTCCCTTGGTTATAATTCATCCCATCTCCTTTTCTTTTCCATGTTGAATTTACAATTTACAGTCTTCACTACTTAATCATTATCTCTCCTTTATTCATTATTTTCTCTTTTTAAATCCTGTAAAACCGCCTAGTTTCTCCCCCCTCCCCCTTCCTGGCTACTTTTCAGTAGACTTTCCAATGTGTTCCATATTCTTTAAAAATAGCTGAAGGTACAGTCCTTCCCTGAGATTTTTTTTTCCAGCCATGGTTTTGTTTTTGCTCAACTATTATTCCAACATGGTAAGTGCTCCAAAAATGTCTTTTCACAACAAATTCACATTGATAGTCTACATTTTATTACTTCCATATAGTCATATAACTGATAGTTGGCAGCCAAGAAAAAAGAATAATAAATTAATGAGTTGCTCCTCCAAAATAATTGAATTCCCAAGCTAGAAGTCAGGGCCATGTGTCTGGCAAGACGCTGCGATGGAATGAGACATCGTGGTAAGGACGATAGCCTAGAACTAGACATGTCCACCAGGTCAAGCAAGCAATGGAGAAAGGAAGGGACTTCTTTGCAGAGGGTGGGATGAGCTCCCATGGAGCAGCTAGAGGCAGTGTGTGCCAACAAGATTTGGTCATACAGGAAGTGGGGAGGGGATCTTGCCTGAAGCAGCATGTTAGTAGAAGACAGATATAGCACAGACATAAGGAGGCAATTCCTCAAAATTTAGTCATTTAGTCAGCATTTAGGGAATTGTCTTAACAAATAGCCAGTGCCACAGTTCTCTGGCTGTAGAGCAGGGGCCAAATGCCATTCAAGGAAAAGATCCCGTAAGCAGAAGCCAGGTTCTAGTTACCAACAGGTAACTAAGACAAGAACTCAGCCATGGGAACAAGTCAGGATGCGAGGTGAAAGGATGAATCCCACAGTAAGAATGACTTAATGGGGAAAGGGTTTCCCGGAGTATTGGGGGAAGGCTCCTTTAAGAGTCCCAAATGACATCAAGACTGATTCTCCAGACTTAGAATGACTAAGCTGTACAGAAAGCTTTTCCGAAGCTCAGCCAAATAAGAATTTATTGACTGCTCATACATGCCAGGGATTCTTCTGGGCAGTGAGGATAAAGCAGTAAGTGAAATCAAGTCTTGCTTTCCTCGAGCTGCTATTCTACAGGGGACAGATAAACAGTAAAGCCAATGAGTAAATAATGCATAATATTAAACAAATATATCAGGTGGCGATCCTTGTTAGCTTGAAAAAATAAAAATGTAAAGGGGCCTGAGAGTGACCAGGATTTGTTATTTTCAAAAGGTTTGTCCCAGAAGACCTCTCTGATCATTTTACCCAGGAGAGTTGGAATTCAGATTTGTGGGCAATGACATGGATACTATCAATGGAGGATTCTGTCCAAAGTCTACTCCCCCTAGGAACTTTCCTTCTTTCACTTGCATATCACTTTGCTTCTTTGCCAGAGTGTTCTAAGCAATGTTGTTTGCTTTATTTTTATTACAGATCTTTAAAAAACCTGCCCACTTCAATAGTTTATGTTGCAACTTTATCCTAATTTGGGTGGTATTGCAATTCAAGGTTCTTTCTGAACATCCGTGTGTATCCTGTCTACATATCCAGGAACCTTTCCTGGGAATGCGCTGTTAGCACTTTTGAGGTCTTCTGAAATGGAGCAATTTGAACACACATATTAGTTAGCATTCCCAAGGGCCAGCTGGCACAAATGCAAGTTAATTATTTTTCTCCCAGTTTATCTATGGGTTCTTTCATTAATCGTTATCTGTAAGCACTCTGGACACATTCCTTTTTCTCAATTAGAGCTCCGGTAGAATATTTTTGAGCAAACATTTAGATGTCTGCTGGAATATGCAGAGGCCTTAGGTTTATAAACAGCAAGGGGAAAATCCATTTGGAGCTTTAACCCTTGACCTTCAAGATTTCATTTGCTTATTAATCCTAAACAGTACATTTCTCTGAAACATAAGTCACTTAGAATCTTCACTGTGTTTGTGATCCAAGAATGCTGGCAGTTGGGTAGTAAGGAAATGCCCAGCTAAGTTAGTATTTAGATGATAATTTCTGATCTTTTTCTGTGTTCTGTATTCTGTGACCTATGACAAGTGATTGCATTTTATCAATGGAGTTTCTTCTCCATTGCATAAACTATTAAATAGTTCATCAAAATACTGACAGTGGTGACCACATTCCAAAGAAGAGGTATTTGATATTTCAATTTAGAAGGGAAAAAGAGACAAAAGTGAAAAAGTATGAAGAGAGAATGTTTACTGAAAAAATAAATTCTATGATTCAATATTTTTATACTGGTACAATCTTAAATGCACTACCTATTCAAGGCTATGCCACTTTATCAACTATGGAAATATACAATAGTTAGGTAAGGTAACAGGACAGAATTTAGAGCCCCACATCCTAGCTTCCTCCTCCTAGTGGGCACAGCTTAGTATTCCTGCATTCAGCCAGCAGTCAACAAATATTTCTTGGTCACCTACTATATGTCAAGTTCTGGGCTAAGTGAGAGATGGGAAACCATCCAATATTTGATGTTGTTGGTTCCAATGGGGATGTCCTTATCAATTTTTTCTGATTGTAATCTTCCCTTTCAGGGCCTCGCTTTTATGTTGTCTCTTAAAAGCTCAATAAAGCTCCAGTGTAAAGCACCTATTATACTTGAGGTCACATCCCAGTCTCTAGGGTCATTATAAAGAGTCTGTGTAGCCTGACTACACCGAATGTGGGCTGTGGCCCGTCAATATTGATATCCACTTGAAGGCTGTTAGAAATGCACAATCTGAGACCCTCTCTACTGGTTCTGCACAATCTGCTTTTCTGAATCCCCAGGCTATTTCTTTGAAGAGCACTGGTCTAGAGCAGGACCAGGCAAACTTGCAGCCCATGGCCAAATCCTACTCACTGCCTGCGTTTGTAAATAAAGTTTTGCTGGAACATAGCCATGTTCTTTCATTTTCTTATCAAGCTCCATAGCTGCAACAGAGAGTCCACCCTGGTCTAAATTAGTCACGCTTAAAGTGTGATGCTGGACCGGTGCCAGTCATGAAACTGAGACAAAGCATTTAGAAACTTTTATTGCAAATTGTCATTGCCATGATATCCAAGTATAAGATGAATTTTCTAGTAATTTATACTCTTATATTTTACAAAAATATTAGTCAGTGACTGTTAGAGAATTAAATACAAAAAGTTGGACCTTCACCAGAGATTGTGAGAAGCACTGCTCTATAGGTAGAGATGGTATGTTTGTGTAAAGGAATTTGTACACTGTAAATTTTGACACCAAAGGGAAATTTATCATGGACTGTGATAACCATACTGTTCTTTGCTCTTCTTGCTTTCCCATGCCTCTTTCTCTTGTTCCCATTTGCTATGTTCATGGTGATACCATCAAATTTGATGCCTTGTTTCCCCTGTATCCCCACTTGGATCCTCTCTTCCCTCCTGCCCTCAGCTGTGCCCAGGGCAGGCCAGTTGCTTTAGGCCATCCCCTGACACAGCAGTCTTTCAGAAGTGGTTGCAAGCCCCTTGGACCAGTCAGACACCTCCGCAGGTTTTCCTCTTGAAAACTTCATGAAAGAAACTGCCTGCCTCTGGAATCAAGAGCTAAAACAATATCACCTAGGAGGTTGTATCCACTATCACCTAGTGAACTTCTATGTAAGCTCTGGAAGCAAAGTTGTAAGTCAGAGGGCTTCTTAGTTCTGGAAGCCTAGATTTCTGTAACTCAGTAATTTAACTCAGTAATTTTCAAAGTGTGCTCCTTGGTCTAGAAACATCAGCATCACCTGGAAACTTGTTAGAAATGCAGGTTCCTGGGCCCCACTTCAGCCCTATTGACTCAAAACTTCTGAGGGTGGGGCCCAGCAATCTGTTTTAACAAGCCTTTCAGATGATTCTGATGTTGGCTTACATTCGCGAATCACTGCTGTAGCTCTGTAGCTCTTCCTTCTGTGAGCTATTTCAGCATCCTTCCCTTCTGTGAGCCAACTTATTCCCTTTTCCCCCCTTAAATTAGTTTTTTTTTTTTTTTTTCCTGTCACTGACAGCAAGTCTTGTTCAATGTGCCATTTGAGGACTGTGCTTACCACACCAAGAATTGCTTCTACACACTCATCACACCGTAACATGATCTCAGGCTCAGCTCTGTTAACGTATTTTTATTTTTCCCCCTGCCCTTTACATCCCAGTGTGTTTTAAGATTTTTTTTTTCTCTTTTCTTTCTATCACACAGTCCTTCCCTGAAACTCAAAGGACTTTATTAATGCTAAAGTGACTTTTTCCACCCAAATGAGAATTAAGGATAACATACTAGTTAATAGATAAGTTTCAACTGGGTTTGTAAATGCATTTTTCTGAAGTAAATTAACTCCCTCACAGAGAACTTTTATTTTCCTTCTCTGTAAAAGTAGCATACACCAAGTTGTATAATTTTCAAGTGACTTTCTTTAAACTTTATGAAATTACCTCATCTTGAGCTCAGTTGTTGAAGTAGATCTAATTCATTTTGCCTGTATTATGTTACCATCATCTTCTTCTTTCAACAAGAGATTTCTTTCCTATTATTGCTCTCCAAGCATTTAATCTCTCTAGGTACTTTTCTCCCCTCTCTTGATTTGTAAGTGTTTTGCTGTGATTCAGTCTCTTGTCTATTCTGGTTACAAAATACAACCTTCAATGTTAGTTGGGTTCCTTGTTCTATTTGGGGAAAAGGGAAGTGGTCAGATCTTTCAGTATCAGTATTTGACAAATGTCATGATAATAGAGTGGTTCAAGGTAGAGATATTGAATCAACTTTTATGTTTGGCTAAGAAAATTGATACATGATGGTATGTGACATAAGGTCTTTGCTGAGTTTTTCTTTCATGTGTGTGAAGGAATGAAAAGTCGCCATTTCTTAAAAATTATAATTTAATCTTTTATAATCATGATGGCTCTTTCTCCCAGTTTCTTTTACAGATTACTCTATGGTCAGAGAATCAGTGTGTGACTCTAGCTATTTGACAAGTCATCTTTATGCTTCCCACCATCTGGGAAGTGAGATTTGCTTGCTTTTAATTTGTATATTAAATATCAAGACTGAGACACTATTGTTTGTTTTTTCAACCTCTGAGGTTGTACCATGTTATTGGGTGCTCATGTTTCCATTAGAGGATGGACCAGGAAAGAAACAGGACATGAGCTAGTTTTCATTCCTGTTTTAACTTCCTCTGTGTCTCTAGCTCTCTGGAACCACTGTACAATGGAGTTGCATCTTACATGAGGGTGAGGCTCTAAAGACAGTTCATAAGGTGAAGAAATGTTTATACACAAAATTAGCTTTGGAAATCTCTTAAACCACTCGTGTATTTTATTACCTTTAAGCACAAGAGTCCCACTAGCGTGATGAGATGCTGACCCGGTGAGGGGATGAACAGCGTGCTAGTGAGGACGCCCATGAAATTTTATTTGTTACTTTTGGCTCTTTCTCTCTCACTTGGTCATTTTCTGTCCCTGTGCCTGTATAGTTGGTTTCATATAAATCCAATGTGTGCGTGATACAGCTTTAATGTATAAGATCAGACCAAATAACATGCTAGTGAAGGTATGGAGAGGTCAGTGAAAACCAGGGGCCAAGAAATTGTTGCAGTTTCTCATCATGCACATTATAGTTTTTGTGGAAATACGTAACTCTCCAGCCAGAAGGCTCATTATGTGGTAGCTAAGAGATGGTACTTTAGCGACTAAGCTCCACGGAGTCCTGGCTCTGCCAATTCCTGGCTGTGTGACCTTGGGCAAGTTGATTGACCTCCCTTTACCTCACTTGTTTGATCTCTAAAATGGAGTTAATAACTCGTGGTATTAGATGACGTATCACATGAAGTGTGTAGCAGTGCTGGAACTTGATGTTCATTCCATAAAAGTGGTGGCTGTGGTCGCTATCTTCAGGGTGATGGTTCTTGTGTTATTTGTATATCCCTCAAGAAGTAAGAGAAGAAACAGAGTTGTGAAGAACATTTAGAAATACTAAGATAATTGTGCAGGGCAAAGGTCATTAATTAGTAAGGAAGGTCTTTGGTCTCTGAATTTGCATCATCGTGGAAGTTCCCTTTCTCCATTCTTTTTATTTTGTTTCTTATTAGAGATGTTGTAGGTTTACAGAAAAATCATGCATAAAAATATAGAGTTCCCATATGCTACCCTATTATTAACACCTTGAATTAATGTGGTACATTTGTTACAATTGATGAAAGAACATTTTTATAATTGTACTATTCACTACAGTCCATTGTTTACATTAAGGTTCACTGTGTTGTATAGTCCTATGTTTTTTTTTTTAATTTTTTATTCTAGTAACATATATACAGCCTAAAACTTCCCCTTTTAACCACATTCAAGTATATAATTCAGTGCTGTTAATTACATTCACAATGTTGTGCTACCATCACCACCATCTGTTATCAAGACTTTTCCTTTCTCACTTCTTAAAAACAAATTAAGTTTTCCCTTTTCAGAATCCTCACTTGTTTCTAAATGTTATAATGGACTAGATTTAATGTACAACTCCCCTACTCCCCAAAGATAGTTAAGGATTTATGTTAGAAAGGAAACTTTCTGCTGCCTCCCTTTTGTAAGCAGTAAAGCATGTTCTATCCTTATCTTGGATGTTCAGCTGTATAATATTTCATATCTCACCATCCATAAGTTTCCTGCTTGCAATCAATCCATTTGTCGTTATCATACTTGCTTGAGCTGTGGCTGAGCAGTCACCGTTCACTGAAACCTTTAGCATTTCTTCCTAGAGATCACAGTCCTTGATCTAAAAGGGAAAAAAGGAGAACCAGACACAGGTTTTGCCACATAGAAATCGATAGCGACAAACTTCAGTGCCATTTCATCTTGCCAGATGCCATCTTGATAGTGCTACTGCTTTCCCACTTTAGTAATGGCAGAACATCAGATTAAGGTTCCCTCACAAGAGAGGGGTATAAATTGAGAAGTTTATTTTTACTGCCTAAAAGCTATAAAGCCAGTTAGATACATAGAGGCAGTCAGCCACAATCAAAGCAGATTGTAGATATGCCTTCAGTTTTCCCAGTAACTTAAGCTAATGTCCATTTATTAAATCCAATAAAAAAAAATGGATGTTAAAAAAACAACCAGCCTTTAAATTAAAATTTTAAAGCAGAATTCATCCACAAAGATGTGGCCTAAGGATTGTGCATGTTATTAAGAGCACTGGCTGGTAAAGCAACTAGGAATTCCTGGGGCTGGGTCCTGGTCCTGATCCTCACTCTGACTATAATTAGCTTTATAATTTTAGGCTGATGTTTCTCAAACTTGAACATGCCTCAGAGCCACTTGGAGGAAGGGTTGCCCCAGGTGCCACTCTAGATAATTTTCTTTAGTGGTAAGTGCTAAGACAATAAAACAGAATGAGGTAAGAGAGAGTGTTAGACTGAATGACAGACACCAAAAAAGGGCTCAGTGTGCGAGGATTTCATCAGGAGAATTGCCTGTGAGAGAAAATGGGAGGGAGCAGGGAGAAGCTTGGGAAGCCCCCCTGACTGCCATGCTGGCCTGACCCTGAGTGAAAGAGAGAAGGAAGGTTGGGCGGGGAAGCATCCTAGACTGCTGTGTATTCTGAAGAAGGTTTTCATGGCTGTCAGGGAGTCCTTGAGCCACTGGGAGTCCTGTGTCTTCTAGAAACGGAAATGCCTTAGTATCCCTGCACGTCTGGTCATTGGCTGGGAGCGGCACACAGGAAGTGTGGCCTCGGCATCTGTGGCCAGCCAGCTCCCTCTCATGCTCAGTTTCTTTTCTCCCATAATCTATTTTAGGCACTCATTTTTTTCAAGTCCCTCTTAAAATTTATCCTGGTGGCACTCAGTAATCCTGTAACCCTTGTCCCCACTCCATGCCCACTTTGATTTTTAACACTACTCTGTGCCTCAGCCTCACATTTTAAGGCAGCTCTCACAGACCTTTCCCATCACACTCAAACCAGTAAAATACTGATCTCACCAATCTCATTTCTCTCTCTACATTTTACCTCAGAAATCATAAGGAATATGATTTTTAAGGGCAAAACTAAAGCAGAACATCTGATAAAGTGAAATATATGGAGATAATTTTTAGAGGAAAATGAGTGGAGTTTGCCTAAATTTGATGAAGATGACTAATTTCTCCTGATGTGATAGTAGCCCCCGCCCTTTCCCTCAGAAGCCCATCAGTAAGAAACGTGAAAGTGCGGGCTTTGATTTGGAGTTGGGCACTCAGAGTGCTGCTCCCTGCATGGAAATCCTAGTCAGTCTTGACCCGACCTAGGGAGGCCTTTGAGATGGGCGTTTTTGCTGTGCCCTTTTGATTGAGTTGCCAGCAGCCACAGTGAGTGGGGTATAAATCCTGGGCATAATGGTTGAGATTTGGAAGTACACTCCTTGTTATAGGGGATGTGCCCACTTCAAAGGGATGCCAGGTAAAAGAAGCCCTATTCCCAAAAAGGGTGTGTGCACAGATGTGTAAAATTTCACACCCAGGAGAGCTTCTCGCCTTCTTTGAGTTAGGTAATTTTCTGGGTTTTGTTTTTGTTTTTGTTTTTGTTTTTGTTTTCCTGCATGTAGGGTGTTCACACTGGCCAAGAGAAGTTGGTGCTTACGCTTTAAGTAAAGCACTGATTGCCTTGTCAGTCATAGCTCTGAGGAACTAGGAACTTCCGAGATTGATGCTTGACAGAATAATTAGAAAAGTGTCACTTTCAGTAACCACTGGAGCCCAGGGATGGGCTCTGCTATCCAAATCCAGAGGTTAAATGTTCAGGAAGACAAAACAGTGTGTGTCACAGGAGAAAATTGCCTCAAAAGACAAGGAAGGGATGGCCCTTCACCTCCAGTGGTACCCAATTGTCTGGGCATTTGCAGATTTGTTTCCCCAGATTTCTGGCGCCCATGATATTTTAATACCCACTTGAGGCTGTTTTAGTCTCTGTCACTTGGTTGCTGTAGAGTGGTGTGTGCAGAAGCTGGTGAGATGACTTTCTTCTTGACCTTTTCACAGGGATGACTTTTTCTCCTTATTTCAAGATGGCCCTTTGGCCCCTGCATAGCCATTGGGTACCAAAGCCAGGGTCTTTTCCATGTGGTCCATGAGCCTGATCACAGCAATGCTTTCCAAATTTATAATATCTCAATTAAGTATAGGTGGGACACCAACATGAAGTCATGAGAGTGGACAGGGAAAGAGTGGTCTCCTTGACAAGTGATCTGCTTCAAAAATGATAAACTTTGATTTATGTGCTCTTCTCTTTACTGTATAAAAAATGTTGGGAAATTTAAGAATTTGTTACAAAATATTTGAAGATAAAGAAAAATTTCTCCTATTTTACATTCTCTGTTATAAAGTCTAAACTCTTGAGTCAGAGACCCAGAAGCTCACATAACTTGGCCCCAGATAACCTGACCTTTCATTGCTGGATAGATTTTGCCATCTGTCCTCAGTACCCTAGTCCTTGTACATGCTCCCTCCCCTTGCCCCTCTGCCTTCTTCAGTTATTACCACCTTCTTGGAATCTTCCTAGATTGTGTGAACTGTAGGGGATCTGTCAAGCCAGTGAATCTTAACTAGTGTTCCCCAGGGGACATTTGGTTATGTCTAGAGACATTTTTAGCTTTCACAATTTGAGGGGATGGGGTACTATTGACATTTAATAGGAAGAGGACTGGGATGCTGTTAAAGATCCTCCAATGTGCAGGATGGCGTCCCGCAGCAAATGCCCCGAAATGACAATAGTGCCAAGGTTGAGAAGCCCTGTACTAAGTAGAAGTTTCTTTTTCAGATTTCTTTCTTTCATCAGTGCCTGACACATAGTAGATGATTATCAAATGTTGAAATGAATGCACAAACCCCTTCCTTCTCAGAACTCCATCTTATTTTGTGCTTCTTCTGTTTAGTTAAATGGAGACCCAATTACATGTTAGGTTATTACTTGCTAGAATCCCAGAGTCACTTAAATACATAATCTACCCTTAAGATTTCAAGCACATTTATGGAGTTGGCAATAGTAAATGAGAAGTGAGTTGGCTTTGGTGCATTAATGTTCAAAACCCTGAAAAGTCTTATTTGGGGAATTAAGCTCATACACAGCATGGGTGGTGCTTGGAAGAGAAACATAAAATGGTATTTTCTTCAAAGCGCATTAAAAGAAAGGACAGCCTCTGTTATAGAATTTTAAGTCATGCAGGTATATGGAATGTGTCTCAGCAGGAAAGGTAAGGCTCTTGAATGGCCTGGGCAGGAGAATGCACCAGGGTGTAGGGTAAAGGTAGACTTGAGTCCTGGCTCCTTAGCTCGGTGTCTATGAGACATTAGGCAAATTTCTTAACCCTGTCACTCTAGTTCCCCTTTCCCACCTATAAAATGGAAGTTATGGTAATACCAATTTCAAAGGGCAGTAGAGAGATTTCCCATATAATGAGCTTAGGACTCGTCCTAGCCCATGTTACCAACTGGTGATGATAATTCAACAAGTCATTCAGCAAGTATGTATTTGAGCAGGTACTATGTTCCATGCCCTGTTCTAGGCCCTTGGCATATAGCAGTGAACCCCCTTGCTTTCTCTGTTAGTGTTCCAATGATAACAGCAATATCAGGATAACATATATCAAGGTCACATTTTGTGCCTAGGACTGCTACAAGTGCTCTGAGCATATTTTCCCATTCAGTGCTCATTGGCATCCTGCAGCCTTGATGCTCTAATATGGCTACTTTACCCATGAGGAACCTGAGGCTTTTAGGAATGAAGTACCTTGCTACTAAGTGGCAAAGATGGCATATAAATACACGCTGCCTGACTTGGCAAGTGTGTGTCCTTAACCACCAGGCATATGATGGGTAGAGAGTAGCTATGTGCTTAGTAGCAATGGTATCTTCATCCCTGAGTTACCTCAACTGTTTTCTTAGTCTGCCACATGTACTGGTGTTCAAGTGTTTTGAAAGAAAAAAAAATAATTTATTGTTCTTTCTTCAACCTGCCTACTATTTAATTGTTTTTAAATTATTGCTAGGTCCCTAAGAAATGGGTTTTTGGCTTGTTTGATTTCTTAGTCCTTCAGGAGATCAAACAAAAATTTCCACGAGTGGCTCGAGCTCTCAATTTGGGCCTTTCTGTTACAGGTAGCAGTTCCTGAAATAATCCATAGCCATGAGCATATCTTTGAAGAATCCTGCTCACATTCTGGCCAGAGTGGGCTCTGAGCCTGCCAGCCCTGAAGCTGTCAGTAATTCCCCATTTGGATTTTGACAGCTTTCTGTTTCTACTTTGACAACTCTCTCTCCTGCTCACATCGCCTCAGTGATTTGGCCAATCCCCTTTCCCTTCCCCTTGAACTTCCTCTCCACCCCAGTGGTGAGGTTTGGCCAGTGTTCCGACTAATTGAGATCAGAGCAGCGCATTTCCAGTTGGAGCTTGTAGTGTCTATTTGACTAGCTTTCCTAAGTGACCATTTGCTTTGATGAGGAAGAGAAAGCTTCAATTTATATGCGTGAGGTAGCATTTTAAGCTTAGAACCAAGGTACACATCTTAGCTTGCCAGAGCTGCTATAACAGATACCACACTATGGGTTGGCTTAAACAACAGGAATTTTATTGTCTTATAGTTTTGGAAGCTAACAGTCCAAAATGGAGGTGTTGGTAAGGCCATGCTTTCTCCAAAGCCTGAAACGTTCTGGTGATGGCTTTCTGGCAAACCTCCAGCACATGGCGATCTGTCTCTTTGTGTTACTCCCTTGTCCTGTGTCCAAATTTCCTCTGCTTATTAGGGCTTTAGCCTTAATGAATTAAGTTTATCCTCATCCAAATAGGATATTCAAAGGTCTTACTTACAAATCCGTTCATACCCATAAGATTGGGAGTTAGGGCTTGAACATGCTTTTGGTGGAGTCATGATACAATATACCACAGTGCTTTACAATTGAAGAAAAATTTAGAGATAGAAAATTGAGTCCGCTCTCCTGTCTATAAGAGATGAGGACTTTGTGTCGAGAGATAATTGGTGACTGTCCTTAGCTTCCAAAGCATTCTTAGCAGCAAAACAAGGATTTGCTTTTCCCTAAGTGTAGATCAATCAGCTGTCATTTGAGTAACCAAAAGTCACCTCATTTTTATACAGAGCTTGCAGTCAACTCAGACACCTAAATCCAGCATTATTCCATTTCTTGATTGAAAAAAAAAAAAAACTAACCAAAATGTTTAAATTGTTTATATTATCTCTGATTAGTGATATTTGGGGTGATTTGTATTGTCTTTTGTCTTTTTTATACTTAGTAAATTTTTCCTTCCAATTGGCCATGGTATTAGTTTTACAATCAAATCAAAATCACTGCTAAGAGTCAGCCAGGACAAGAAGCTAGATTTTCCAATTCCTCCTCTAGGGCAATGGGTTAAAAATCATTTTCACAAACAAAGTCTTACCATTGGTTCAAAATTACAGTACCTTATGGGTTTAGTAAACTAAAGCACTCCAATTTTCTGAACCGTAGTTTCCTCAACTGTAAAATAAGACTATTCATGACCTCCTCAGGATAATAATTAGTACCGATATG
Organism: Cabassous unicinctus; assembly: GCA_029593785.1. Taxonomy (NCBI): domain Eukaryota; kingdom Metazoa; phylum Chordata; class Mammalia; order Cingulata; family Chlamyphoridae; genus Cabassous; species Cabassous unicinctus. Next base: position 3,393 of record JAQZBX010030524.1, on the reverse strand, counting down.
ATCAGGAGGTCTTTGGTGGAATTGTTCTGTCGCTTTCTGGAGATTTATAGCCTTAGAAAAGCCACTTCCCATCTCTAAGGTCAATGTCTTTCTCCATAAAATGCAGTTAATAAAACCCTTGCAAAGTTGATGTGAAGATCGACTAAAATAAGGTATATAAAGCACTTGGTACTGAACCTGATGTTCAATAAATTATAGATACTACTACTAGTTTCAAATACCAGTATTAATTATTATTGTCATTTTTATTACTATCAAATGATTATTGTGTGAACCAAATTATAACTTATACATGGAAGTTCTTCAAATTTAAGGAATTACCATTGCTTACAGACATAGCTAAGCTTCTGGCACTGGAAGTAATAAGACCTCCACCAGGGATGATTCACTCCCAAGATATTAATTGGTGTAAGGCAGAGGCTACTGGGATATCCAATATTAAGCAACAGAATGTCAATTCTATGACATTTTCAACCTCATTTTCAGCTAGGTGGAATCATGCTTCCTAGCCACTGAGATATAAGCAAAAGTATGGTGTGGGACTTCTGGCAAGCCTGTTTAAAGGAACCTAAAGCAGCTGGGAGCCCTTTTGAATTTTTTCCTGTTCTCTCCTTCTTCTTGGAATGGTCTTATAGTGGCAGGAGTTCTGGCCGTTATCTTGCATCAAGAGATATTCTATGAATGGTAGCCTTGCATGGTGGAGGAGAAAGACTGAAGGCATCTGAGTCTCCAGTTGACTTAAGGGAGTGATGTGGCAGCCCTGGACTACCTACCTTCAGACTATGAGAGAATAAATATTTGTATTTTTAAGTCCCTGCGTTTCTTTGTTCCTAGCATACAAATACAACTCCTGACCGATCCAGTCTTTCTCCTAATAGCTTTGGCGTAGTTTCTCTCATTTAACATGGAGCACTTCCAATATTTTTGTTCTTCCCTGGTAAATTTCTCCTTCATTATAACACAAATAAGCTAGTTGACTCAAGCTTAAACTTGACCGTTGAGCAAGTGAACAAACAAGAGCCTTCAGAGCAAGGGTAAAGGCAAATGTATGTTGTTCCTTGGCATTCACTTTGGACTTATTTTGAAGATAAAATAGTTTTGGGGAAAGGAACAATAGGTTTGTGAAGTAGGTTAGCTGCCTGCTTTCCTTCAGCATATGAACTCCCAGTCCAATTGCTCATCTTGTGGTCGATGCTCCTTCATGGCCAATGAAAGTGCGGGGTTGCGAGGTCTGCTGTTCAGTACGGGGTTTTCTAGAGGTGGTACCAATATTTCCTTAAAGCTGTTGCGGTATTTTCCTTCAAGCAGATGGTTGTTTGTAAATATGGTAGGTTTTAATATACATTGACTAGAGAAAGGCCATAGAGAATATTTTTTCTTTCCAGAATTCAAAGACGCACTCTACCAAAATGTACTATGTCAAGCAGATCATGTTAGCTTAAATGGTAGAAAAAGAGGATACTCTAAAAATGTGATATCTAATTTATATTAAAACACACATGCAAAACAGCTGCCCTTTAAATGGTTCATTGGCCACCAAGATCAGGTGCAGGCTGAATTAAGAGCATTTGGATAATTGACCTTCCATGTGAATAAATTAGAATAGATTAGACTTGATTGTTATGTAACAATTTAAATAATGAAAGAACCCTTTTCTCTTTCTAGGCTGCTTTGTTGTGTTGGGTCTCAGAGGTGATTAACCATGTGTTTTTCTAGTTGGGAGACTTTCCTAAACAAATTAGCAGGCTGAAAAAGACAGTACTATTTTAAATTTACATGGCCTTTTTTTTTATTTAATTACCCTAAGGACTATATGACAGACCGAGTTGTTAAAGACATTCTAGAAGGGGACAGCATACTTAAAATGCTTAATCTGCTTTGAACCTTACCTTCTTGGCTGTGGAGTTCTTCCTGTGATTCTCATTTCCTAGACAACTTGGATGTGATGTCCTCAGGGCTTTTTTGGTCTTTTTGACCTTTGTTCCTCCATTTGTATGGATGTGATATGATGAAGACCACCATATAAAGGCAGCAAACCTGGGACTTCTAATTTAAGTATAGTCAGAATTTCAGAGGTGAAAAAGACCTTAGACACCCAGTGAGTTCACTTTTACTTTGTTTTACAGATGAGGAGATGCAAGCCTAGTGATAGGAAATACCCTGTGATCAGAAACTGATCTGATGCATGTTGGCTAATATGTAGTGTTGTTCTTACACAGTGAAACCCTAGCTCCAGCCCCAGCACTTACTGATGTGTGGGCTTACTCAAATTAGTTCAACTCTTCTGTAGAAAGAACATGTTGTTAGAGCCTATTTCTTAGGGTTTTTGCAAGATTGAAATGAGATAAATGTCTTCAAAGCACTGTTTTGGTTATTCTTACTATGTACCCTAAATCTTAATGGCTTAAAACATAATCATTTTGTTTTCTTGTAATTCTGCAAATCGGGCTGGGATCAGTTGAGCACCTCTTCTGTTCTTGTTGATACTTGTGTACAACTGGTGGCCTGGCCAGTAGTTGGGTTCAGCTGTGATGCTGGAGCACTGGGCTCTTCTCCCATCCTCCTCTCCCTTTCAAGACCTCTCCGTTTCCACATGATCTCTACACATGGTCTCTTCATATACTCTTTCCAGCACAGTAATCAGACTTCTTCCATGGCACCTAAGGGCTTCCAAGAGGGCAAAAGCAGAAGCTGCCCTGCAGCATCCATTCTGCCACCTTTTACTGGTTAAAGCAAGTCACGGGCCCAGCCAAAATTCAGGGGGAAGACACTACACTACACCGGGGCATAAATGTTAATGTGGTTGGTTCATTGGTAGACACCAGTGTAACGGATACCACAAGCATTTTAAGAGCTGCAGACATGTTAGTTGTTCTCTTTTGATGCAGTAGTAGTAGTAGTTTTTTCATTGTTTTGTTTTTGTTGTTATAAATATAGATAGAAAACAGTTCATAGAGAAGTTTTGAAAGATCAAATAACTTTATTCTATATCTCTTGTAAATCTCTAACATTACTATACATGGTTTTCCTGGGAGATCTGCTATAAAACTATAAGTGGGAAAAATAATTTTTTCAATAAGGGGTAGAATCACTTCCATAATTCAGAGTTTTTCCAACTTTATTGTATATATGAATTACCTGAATTTAATAATAAGATTTAATTATTATTAATTAAATAATGTCAAATAATATTAAAATGCAGATTCTGATTCAAGCAGGTCTGGGTTGGGGCTGGAGATTCTGCATTTCTAATAAATCCTCAGGTGATTTTGATGTCATTGTCCCAGGAAACCACACTAAAAGTGAGACTTTATTCTACAATTGGGTACCTTGGTCTCAACCTCCAATAGCATCCAAAAATTACCACTAGGAGGCAGCGTGCCTTCATTAAGA
>JAQZBX010030523.1:0-26767 GCA_029593785.1 Cabassous unicinctus | reverse complement strand
GTTATTATATATATATATATATATGTATATATATATATTTTTTTTTTAAAGGTGCTTAGATTACCTAACTATTACTCAGAAATTACAGGGATTCCCATGTTCCCCACCTCCCACACCTCCCACAACATCCCATACCAACATCCTTCATCAGTGTGGCACATCATCCACAATGGATATACACATCCTGGGGCCTTGCCACCAAGCATAGACCACAGTTCACATCGTAGACCACACTCTCTCGCACACAGTTCTGCATGGTATATGCTGATGCAAAATGGCCTACATCCGTCGCCGCAACGCTGCTCAGGACAACCCCAAGTCCCGAAAAAGCCCCTGTATTTCAACTGCCCCTCCCCTCCCTGCCCTGAAAACGTCCAGTGGCCACCAGCTCCACCTCACTGTTATAATTTCTTCCATTGCTTGAATCACAATATGTCTACAACAGAACACCACCAAGTCCACTCTAGTCCATAGCTCCTCCCCCAATCCTGAGGGGACTGGGATGGTGATGCCCATTCCACCTCCAAGTGAGAGAGGGCTTATATCCCATGGATATGGTGGATGGGATTATCCTGCCTGCAGCTGCAGGCCCTCTCCATTCCCTGGGATGACCATTGCCCATCGTCGTCTCCTCACCAGGTGACTTGGATGAGTCCATTGAGCTGTAGGGTAGGAGTTGCAGCTCCACTGAGATTCCAGGCACAGCTGGCACATAGGTAGGCCAGAGGCTCCAGTCTCTGGAAGTACACCTAAAAACTCCAGCATCACATATAGGTTTCAATAGAAGGGACTGATGGACCATGTGGAGGGAGGACTTATTTGAGTCCAACTCTGTCATTCTCAGAGTATGAGTCATGCAATTTTGTTCTTCTCTTTCAAAATTGTTTTGATGATTCTAGTTTGTTTGCATTTTCACTAAATTCACAATTAAGCTTTTCATTTTCTACAGAAAAAGGCTGCTAGCAATTTGAATGTGATTGTGTTGAATACCTAATTTAATTTGTAGTGAATTGACATCATAGCATAACATATTTACTTCTCCATCCATAAACATGGTATACCTCTCCATGTAAGTCATCTAATAATATCTGACAGCAATGTTTAATGAATTTCAGTTTTTGGTGTATATGCACATATTGCTCATTTTATTGCTAAATATTTCATATTTTGCATGATATTATAAATTATTGTTTTGTTTTCCAATTTTTCATTGCTGCTCTATTAAAATATTATGGATCTTTACATTTTGATGTAGTACACACTGACCTTTCTAAATTTACTTCTTAATCCTATGAGCTTTCTGGTAAATCTCTGAGGAACAAGTACAACCTAGTGATTCCTCAGAAGGCAAAGCTGGTAATTGCACTGCCAAGAAAGCTGTTCTTGATACTTCTGGTGGTGAAGCAAGGTTGGTCCCTGGAGAGGGTAAGGCAGTGTAAGGAGGATGGAGCTTATAGTATGTGGCATGGGAATGGCACTGATGGGAACTGGAAAGAAATTCCCCTTTTCCTTCCTCACTGGCAGACCTAACAGGAAGCCAGAGGAAAAGAAGTCTGGGGAATTAAGTTTGGGGAGTCACAGTCCCAGCATCATACAGCTGACTATAAGAGAGTAAACTTGAAGCAATGAGACAATAAATATGATATGGCAAATAAATAGCATAGCATTGTTATTTATTGACCTGATTACTTTTTTTTGCTAACCTTTGTACATCCCTGTTCTCTCCAATTGCCAAGGACAGGGAATCTCACCTTGCCAATGCTAAGCCCCTCCACCTGGCCTTCTCAGGTATGAGAAAAAATGTTTACATGGCACTCCCTTCTCCAGCATCACCAGTAGCTCCATTCTCATTGCACCTTTCCCTCTTACCTCACCTCTTGCACAGATCTCTAATCATTATGAAAGTAATTCTCACTTTCTTAATGAGTGTTTTGAAGGCCCCTCTCCTTCTTTCTGCTGTCCCCAGACTCTGGATGCTGGACCACCATTCCCTCTAAGGTCTTTAAAGATCTCCAGTAACCAAATTCTATATGCTCCTCCATCTTTTTTCCTTAGTGTTCTCTTCTTTCACGACTCTGCATTATATAAATTTTCACATAATTCTCAGGTTGTTCTACATCTCTTCACTTTATACATTCAATTTTCTTGAATACTGCTCTTCTCTCTAAAATTTCTCTCCTTTATACCAAGAGTTAAAAATCATCACCTCACTTTTTATAAATCTGTAATCCACACATTGAATCATTTTATAGTGTCTGTAACATTTGCATTTGTCCCAACACTTAACAGGTATTACAGAGATGCGAAATAGTCAGTTAGTTCCTGAGTTTCCAGTTGTTCAAGGCCTGTTGTAGTCCTGCCATCATCCACTTTTCATCTTTTGATGCTTATGTGATTGCCTGTTATAGTCATACAGTAAAACTCTTATCAACACAAGCCTGTATACATGTTGGTTCATGAAACCAATATCCCTAAGAATGGACACTTATGGACCTACAATTTTGAAGTTCTCTTACCTCAGTGAAATATGGGAATAATAATACTACCTTCCTCATAAGGTTGGTGCATGATAATGTATGAAAAACTCCTACTAGAATATCCTTTCTTTTCACTGCCCTCTGACCACTTTCCAGAATTCTGGTTAGTATAAAGGAGATGCACTTGTTCCAATGAGAAAGTTTTATTGGATTGTTGTGTTGATAGAGTGATGGAGACACATGGTAGATTAGTAATAATTTAAATTCATAATAAATTGCTAGTTTGTTTAAGAAGTACAAATTTGCAGGATCCTAATGGCCACAATTTAATAAGCACCTATTATGTTTCCAGAATTCTAGTATGATCTCACTATTATAAGCTAAGTATAATGAGCAAACTCATGGAGTTAATATCTAGAATATAGGTAACCAGGAGATAGAATGAAGGTAGAAAATAGAAGGTTGAAGCTTCAGATGTGCATACTTTCTAATTAGGTTGATTGTAAATGTTTGGAAATGGATAGAAGTGATGGCAGCATATTATCACAAGTGTAAATAACAATGCTGAATTGCATGTGAGATTGTGGTTGAAAGGTGAAGTTTGGGGTTGTGTATGTCACTAGAAGGAAAGCTAGAAGATGAAACATGGTACTATATAACAGGGACCCCTGTTGTGGATGATGAATGCAGTTAATAACACAAATATAAGAATTTCTTACATGAACTAGATCAAATGTATGCCACTATTAGAAGGTATTGTTAATTGGGTGGTATAGGGAAAAAGACACCTAATTCAAACTATGGAATATAGTTAACAGTAATATTTTAATATTCTTTCATCAGTTGTAACAAAGGTAACTCACCAATGCTAAAGTGGCAATAATACTGGGGTACATGGAGTATGGGGATTTTCTTGTTGGAGCAATGAAAATACTCTAAAATTGATTTGGGTGATGAACGCACAACTCTATGATTATACTGAGAACCATTTATTGTACACTTTGGATTGATTGTATGGTGTGTGAATAAAAAAAATAGAGATTAGAATTAATGAGGTGGTAACCCTGAAATCGGATTGGACATTAGGATGACCAGGGAGAGGCTGCAGAGATTTCAGCTTTTGTAAGTGAAGCTGTGCTGGAAGCAGCAACCAGCCCCATTCTTCAGCTTCACTCACTGACTAAGGCACAAAGGGGAACAAAGAAGCAAAAGATAGATTCTCTAACCTCTATACGTTCACAATTAACTAAGACAATGTTACACGAACTTTAACTGTGTATCATGAGTGGAATGATCAGAAAACTAACTTTAACAATGGTAATTTCATTTCATATGGATGCCCTGTCATACTGTCAAGAGGCATATGGATTAAGCGTCATTATAAGAGTATTCCTGGTGCCCTAAACCTCTCCCTGAATCTTACTTTACTATTGACAGGGCACATCTGAAAAGGAACAATTTTTGGTAGTATGTAATTAGGCTTGTGGTCCAAATTCTTATAACCGCAAGATTTCTTCTCTATTATAATTGATAAGGCAAGGTTTTGAAAAGGAATTTGATTGAAAATGAATGAAAATTCTTGCTCTCTATGTAGGCTCCAAATCAATTAGAGGTGGAACTAATGAAGACAGAAGGTCCCAACAAAGACTTTATAGTGTCCCTATAAACTAACTAGGATCTTTAGGCAAAATCTTTTTTGATACTGCTAATTGCATTAATACCTAGTATGACTCAGGAAACCATACAATAGTTTATGTTTTCACTCATTTCCCAAATTTAAACAAATGTTAAATAGGCTTTCATGTGTTTGAACATAAATATTTGTAATATTATTTCTCTATTAAAGAGCAGTTAACCAAAAACTCTTATTACCTTGGGAGATAATAAAAATAATAATAAAACTGCTGCACACTTTCTCTATCAACTGTAGTACAGCAATATGCAGAAGGCTGCACTTTTTATGAGCTTTTTTCTTCTCCAATACTCTTATTTACACCTGACTGATCCCAACAATGGTATTTTCTTTTCAGGCTTTAGTAGTGAAAATTCTGTCTCCAAACATGGGGCTGGTTTTATGGCCAAGTTTCCACTGGATGCATTAATAACAAATGATTTGACCTGCTTTGCTCTGGGAAGAGGTATATTTTAAGTTTCTTTTTGTGGTTGAGGGTTGGATTCCAGAGGGAAGAAACATTTTTTTGCTTAATGATTATACCTATCTATGAGAAATTTGATTAAAGGATGAGCAAATCATTGGAGTGTCTAGATTTTCCCTTTCCAGCTCACTCTTTGCATGTAAAACATTTAACATCTTATTGTAAGAAGCTGAGAACAATTTTTTTTTGCATCTCATTTTTCTGCTGATGCAAAATTTCTTTGCTTAGAGTGAATCTGAATGATCGGAACCACTCAGGCTTTAAGGGAGAGAACACCCATCCAGGCAAGGAAAGAGCATCAGAGCCACACAGTCATCGCTACACTCTGCAGCCCCTTCAGCCTCTGCTGCCCACCTGGTGAAGGTGGATCTGTAATGCCTGGAAATTTAAATCATATTCAGGCAGTCTTAAAACTTGTATTATGGAAGTAGGTGGAGCTACATTGGGATTGTTTTCTACATAAATCTTCATAGTTTTATATACAAAAACTGACTTGCTTCTTTTGGCAGTTAACAAAGAATTTTTCACAAATAAAACTTATTGCAAAGGGGAAGATACAAAATTCTATTTAAAGATAGCTTTGGAATATAAGTAATTTCATTTACCAAGTCTAAACTTTAACTTTTCCAATCACTTAGTAAGATGCATTTTGTCACCTACATGTATATATAAGGCAGAACTATTAATCGTCAGTTGTATTCAACTCCCACCTTCTAGTCCATGGTTTTCCTGCTACCCTACATGTCTCAAAGTTTTCAATTTAAATACTATTTCTTAGGTGCCTACACAAAACAACATATTGTGCTAGATAATTCACCAGATGATATTCTGAACATAGGGGAAAAAGAGGATTCACAGAGCACCAGCTTCTCTACTAAATGTCTTATTTGCATTATTTCATGTGTTCACCAATTTTTTGAGGGTGGTAATTGTTTTAGTTTCCTAGGATGCTCAAGCAAATACCATGAAATGGGTCAGGTTAAACAATGGGAACTTATTTGCTCATGGTTTTAAGGCTAAAAGAAAATTCAAATCAAGGCATCATCAAGGCGATGCTTTCCCCCTGAAGACAGTGGCTTTCTGGGACTGGCTGCTGGATATTCTTTGTCCTTGGCTCATCTATCACATGGCAATGCATATGGCAGCATCTCTTGGCTTCTCTGTTCTCTTCTAGCTTCCACTGAATTATAGCTTTTGGCTGATTGCTGTGGTTTCTCTCTCTCTAACCGAATGCCACTCCACCTATAAAAGATTCCAGTAATAGGATTTAGAAATTATCATGATTGGGTTGGGCCACACCTTATCTGAAGTAACCTCATCAAAATCTCCTAATTACAATGGGATCACACCTACAAGAATGGACTAGATTTAAGAACATGTTTTTATGCAGTACACACAACTTCAAACCACCACAGTATAGAGAATGAAATCCAAAGGGAAGTCATATTTAGGATCTGCTGAGTGAGCTTAACATTGAAGAAAACATGAGAGAGAACCAGGAAATGATGAACTCCATGTTATTTGACTTTACTTGTATGCATAGGAATGCAAGAATGTGAATGGAATGGCTGGGAACACAGATAGGTTCCAATGAGACACAGCGACTGCTCCTTGGATAACCACATGGAAGAGTAGTGATTGTCTGGTGTTAAAATAATGAATATATTTATTTGTATTTCTGTATCCATACCATCCTGACATTTTGAGATCATGCAGAGGCTTTCCTTTATAGCTGCCTTCAGACTTCTCTGTACAGTCCTCTTGGGGAAGTCAGGGACACCCTTAATGGCCATCTCTAGCACCTCCCCTCCCTGTCCCTCCTTTTCTACTGTGTATAGATGTTTCAATATGTTTCCATTTTGCAGCCCAGGAGAGACCTTAGGTCTAATAGAATGAATGTCATGAGACTACTTGAACCAAAAACCCGGAATAAGCAGCCACAGCTGCTAATCAGGCTGGGGACTCTGCACAAAGGTTGCTTGATACATGCTTTTTGGGCAGGGGTAAGTCCCTCTCCCTCTGTGGGATAAATAGTCACTCTCTGGTCGTACAAGCATCTCTTTTCACTGCTCAAAGTTTGGCATTTGGAGCTGCCACCCACTGACCATGATGAGAGTAGCTGGCCTCCCTGGGAGACCAGCCATGATATGATCTCTTCCTCCTCTCTTTTGGACTCTTTCTTCTGTTTAAAGAAGAGAGCTGTGCTGAAAGTTTCTGCTGTGCCTGAACCTCTGTTTCCATGATGCACCATGTATAAACTTGCTTCACACTTCATCAAGAACACCAGCCAATCATCAACATTGACCCTGCTCTTCAGAGTTGCTATCCATAAATACATATTGGTGCTTTCTTAAGAAACAAAATTGATATGAAATCACTGCTGTGAATTTTAATAAATTAAATATATTTTTAGAACAGTTTTAGGTTTACAGAAAAATTATGCAGAAAGTACCAGACTTTTCATTGGATTTGTCTCCCCAACTCTCACACAATTTTACCTATTAATAAGATATTGCATTAATGTGACACATTTGTTGAAATTGGTGTAATGATACATTATTATTAACTCTAGTCCAATTTTCTCCTTAAGGTTTCTTTTTGTGTTGTACAGTTCTATAGGATTTTAGAAATATATAATTTCTAAATGTCATGTTATCTACCATTAGGGTATCATACAGAATAGTTTTCCTAGCAAAGAAATGCTCTACACTCCATGAAATCATTTTGCCAGCAAATGTTTAATATCCAGTGAGAGCTAGATGAAATGTTGAGTATTAGGTGGGTAACTGAGGCCTGTAAACTTTCCTTTGTAATCATTCTTTGTGTGTTTTCTTCTGTTTAAGCAAAGGTATTTCTTGTGACTTCATGCACTTTTTGTTTCTTTAATTGTACCTTAAGTCACTGAAAACAGTAGAGGGGATCCTCATTGTTTGAGCCTCCAGCAAACACAGGATGGTCTACTGTGCTTGAAGCCATCAACCACTTCCTTTGATTCTACTGTCTGTATTTCCATGCTTATGAAATGTACCAAAATACTAGAATAAATATTAGAGCATGAGATAGTAGAGACACAATTTTATAAGTAAAGATTATCCAGACCTCTTAAATCCAAGAAATTTCTTCCCTTTAGTAACTCAAGGGAAAAGTTACTAATTTTTGTAAAGTAAAGGAATTGGTTTTTGTTAGCCAGCATCTAAAGCTTAGCCAGAGTGAAGACAATCTGTTTTGCTTAAAGGGAAGAATTTCATATCAATGGTTAAAGCAATAGCTCTGATATTAGTTAGCTGAATTTACTAATTCAGAAATAGTAAATACGCTAAAAAATTTAAGAATATGGGGTAACTTTGCCTTAATCATTTGCAACTTTATATGTCATGTTAACTGCTCTAGGATCAAAAGGATACTGACTTGACAGAACATTAAAAATTACCGAGAATCAGAGCAAGGAAACAAATGTAGTTGATAATTATATGCAAAACACCTGATATTTAGCTCATTAGCAAATGATTATTGCACAAATGCCACCTGAGTGTTCTCTGAAGTTTTTAAAATGAGAATTTTATTGAAGAATGTTAAATCCTTTGTCTATAAAATACCTCACAATATGTAGGAAGTGGGCAATTGCATAAAAAGAGAGACTAAAATTGGTTTATTGGAACAATAATAAACCATAAATAGAATGAGCCCTATAGCTTGGGCCAAACACTCTGTTGGTGAGATTAATGGTCATATTGGTGAACCTGGTTTGTTTAATTAATTTACTTGGTTCTCAGAGTCCAGAAGACCTTCTGCATAGTGCTGTAACAAATATCAAGAAATCCAGAAGTTGCCTACTGACTCACATGCAAAGATAACTAATGATATAAAAATATTTGGTGTCCTTGTCTGGGCTTGGGCTTGCTCTTTGAGGTATTTGACGTATTAACATAATTCAGAAGATTGATTATGAATGAAAGCAGATTAGACAGATCAACAGATAATTCTTATTTAAATATGATATTTAATGACTACCACTCATCCTGAAAAGAGTAATTTACAGCATTTATGGAGGTATCCACACTAAGGGAACATCACTACAGTCTAAAACAACAGCAACAAAAAGTTATTTCTCAATAAAATAATAGATATCCCCTAATGACACTAGGTTGAAGTGTGGGTAGAAGAGAAAGGTAGAAAATGACTTCAGGACTAAATATTTCAGAATTCAGTTTCGGGGAACTGGATGTTAAAGGAAAACAGGAATGAAGTAATCCTTTATTAATGGGAGTAAATATGAAAACATTTGGTTATAACATTCCAAAATCTTCAAATAATAATGACTAGAGAAACTGTTTGGATAAATTGTTGACCACTTATTTTACATTTGCTCTCTTTCTCTCTTTAAGACGTTCAAAAATGGAGGACTTTGAAATGCTGTTTAAGTTGTGAGCTTGAGAGAGCTTGATGTCTCCCTGAGCTATCTGAGTCTCCATCTCTCTAATAGTCTTAAGGAAAAAGAAGAGAATGAGGAGGTAGAGGAGGGAATAACAATTATATCCCAAACTGACAACTAACAGAAATCAGAAATGTTTCACCTGGAATTCTGTGATTATGTTGCTTTCTTCCTAGAGGCAGATAATTACATAAAAATGTACAGATTGAGGATGAGTCTGACAGAAAGAATATTGGTGGGCATCCCAAGCAGAAGTCTCCTCAAGGACGGGCAGATTGTGTTTAGAAAAGTACAAGTATTTAGTATTGCTGCCCCATAAACTCACGATTGGAAATGTCTGGGGTTGGGATCCACTGAGTCCTGAACACCATACAGGAGCTTTAGATTTTATCCCCTGAGCAGTGGCAACACTATTAAATATTTTTTTAACAGATTGCCACATGGAAAACACATTCTTAGAGCAATGGGGTGGACTCAATAGAAGTGAGGAGAGAAAGGAGGAGACTGGTGAGGTTTTACCTATGTAAAGGCAAGAGATAGTTGACCTTTAATTAGAGCAATATTGATGGGGAAGTAGAGCATCAGATCAACGAGACATTCTTAGGGCTTATAGGTGACTCGGCAAAAGAGTGTAGAGTACCGTGTGAAAGAGGAACAACTGGCCCTGATCCAAAGTGTTCTGACCACTGGGAGTGGATGTTATGCCCATTCACCCTCTTGACTTCTAAGAACAGCATCATGTTTTAGAGTGACTATGTTAAGTTGGGCAATGAACTTAACAACTTTGTAATACCTCTAGGTTATTCTAGTGGTGTCTAGGCTAAACTGGTTTATCAGCTCAATCAAGGTTGATAACTGATTTATATTCTTTTCTGTAGCTTGGGATTATCTTTCAAGCACATATGGATGTTGGCAGAATTCATATCCTTGAAATATTAGGACTAAAGCCCCATCTTTTTGCTGAAATTTAATGAGGGGTTACTCTCAGCTCCTAGAGGATGCTCACAGTTCCTTGTCACGTGGCCCACCTACCACAAAGCCCTCTCACATTTTGAATTTCTGACTTCTAATAATCCTGCAATGGTAATATAGAGTCTTATATGATGAAATGTAATCAGCAGAGTGATTCTCCCATTACAAATGAATATATTAAGAAAAATATTATAGGAATGTCTATCCCATCATTGTCACAGGTTCCATCCACATTAATGTGTAGGGGTTTATTCTAGGTGCAAACACCAGGGAGTGGGACTCATGGGAAACCTCTAAGTATCTTGTAGAACATGTCATTTCAATAGGGTGCATACCAGGACACACTTGATACTAAACTATTGTAATTTATTAAGAATGGGAGTGACAGCAATTCAATTGCATGATTCTCTTCAAGAGTTTCAAGGAAATTCGTTGTGGTGGTAAGTTTTATGGGTCAACTTAGCTCAGCTATATCAAGTCATGCAATCAAACACAAACTGAGGTGTTGTCATGCAGGTATATGGTAGAGGTGGATAATAACTGCAAATGGTTTTCTTTAAGTAAAGGAGTAGACACCCGTAATATAGGTGGGTCTCATAAAGGCCTGAAGAGCAAAACAGGTTTCCCTGAGTAAGAAGAAAGTCTCCTTCATGACTACAATGTTGGCTCCTGCTAAGGGTTTCCCATCTGCTGGATAACCCAATGAATTTTATACTTGCCAGCACCCGCAATTTTTTAAGCCAAGTCCTTGAAATAACTCTTGTTTTATATGTTGCTTCATCCAAAAACTGGCATATTTGATAAAGCATTCTTATCACAGAGCAAATTGCTTAAATACTTAAATATATATATTTACATATAAATATATTCTGGCACAAAATTATTGGCTAAGTCAGTAAACAGTTATTTCCATAGAAACCATACAGAGGTGGGCAGATGTCATGAGTGTTGAAAAGAACATTATAGGAGGAACAGAGACAATGGTGAACAGGAAAGAGGAGAAAATGTGCAAAGTATGTGAATATATATTGTTTTGATTCTTTAAATTCTCATGGGACATGTAAATTCAAATAAAGAAGAAGTTTGACTTTAACAATTTCATGAAAGAATTTTTAAAATTATTGACCACACGTGGTTGACCTAGAATTAGTGTCTTGATAAATAAAATAAAGCTTAATAGGAAACTGGGCAATAATGGAAATTCAGAGTAGATAAAAGAAAAATGGCCTGTAAGCAATGAGAAGGTGCTGAGTTTCTTTGTTAGTAGTCAGTGAAAGAAAATAAAACATTCACTGGTAGAAATGTGAATTTTCATATGTTTCTGAAAAACAATTGGAAATATTTATTAAAATTTTAATATAAACATTTTCTTTTCCCCAGTAATTCCATCCTTGGCAATCTGTATCTTAGAAACAAAAGTATTTATGTATAAGAAATAAAGGCCATTTGCAGCAGTCCTATTTGGAGAAGAAAATAAAAACTTTAACAGTTCAATTGATAGACATCCATTTGAATGAAAGATAATGCATCACTATTTTGGAATATTTGGTGGCAAGGGCAGATTATATATACAAAGAGGAGTGAATATGATGTATCATAAAGTGTGAAAAGCAAGGTTCAGAGTAATGTGTGTTGTATGATTCAGTATTTGTAAAAAAGAAAAACAAATTTAAATTCCTATTTCTTTCAAAATAAGCTTGTATGAACATGTAGAAAGGTGTAAAAATGTACAAAACAGGCTGTTTACTTCAGGCCCCTAGGACTGATGGGCATTGAAGAATCAAATGCTAACTTTTTAGCTAAAATTGTTTTGTGTCACTTACAATGAGCTTTATAATTAGCATTATTATTTTATTGCTTTTTGAAATTATAAAGAAATTGTAAAGACGTGAAATAAAGATTTACATTGTCATCGTTCAAATATAATTGTGAAATAAAATTAGTGAGATTCTTGTTTTCATGATTTCACACACAAAAAAAGCTTATTGGACAAATACCAAAAAAAATGGAATTTAAGAGAAAATAAAAACTTCAACAGTCTCTATAACCTTGACAATATTTTCAATCCTCGTCTCTCATGTTAAACATTAGTTAGAGTTCTAGGTATGTTAATGTTACTAATGGATCATTTAAGAATCTGAGGTTAACAAGAAAGCTATGAAAGGCTGGATATATGAAAATTTTCACAAGACTGAAAACATTTTGAGATATTAACACGAGATTATTATAACTCCAATAGATTTTTGGTTTATATTCTTGCGACTTTAATGGAAAGGATGTTCTGGAGTACCATGAATAGTTCTGTATTCTGTTATTTTCTTCCAAGTGGCTCTTTGGATCTTCAAGTGCCTCTTCAAATCCAGAACACTGACAGCCAAATAGTTATCCTACACACAGGAACTCGGAAAATCCTATGAAAAAAATCTCACGGACACAAGAGAAATTGCCAAAATGTAGTGACCTTGAAGATTCCCCAACGATAAAGTCCACCTGATTAGAGACTTCCCCAGAAAAAGCATGTTATTGATTTTCTCATTGATTCACCAGTACTATGAAGTAGGTACCATTATTCATCCTCATCGTAGAGATAAGGAAACTAAGACACAAACCAGATAAATGATGTGTCCTTGTTCACAAAGTTTCTAAGGAACAGGGTCTGAACGGACCCAAAGGCCATGAACACAGCCACTGCCCCAGACTGCCTCTGGCTCTGGGTAGATTTCTTCTCTTAATCACCTTTGCCTTCCACTTAGTACCTGGACTATTGCCTGACACGGGGAGGTGATCAGTCAAGGCTGACTGTATTGACTGGAGGAGAAATACCAGGACAGAGACCCCCTTTGCTGTGACCTTTCGGGTGTCTGACTTCTCTGCTCTGGAGAGGACAGTGTTGAATCCAGCACCCTCCTCAGCTTGCTGGCTTTCTCTGCCCTGCCTCATCTGTCCTGCTTCTTCACACACACATACACACTGCTCCATCTAACTGCAACAAATGGATTGGAAATTGGAGTTTAATGCAGACAAAGAGAAACCAGAACTCTGAACTACCTTTGTGGGATTGGGCAGGGAGAAGGATGAAGCACAATAAAGAGAGTGATTAAAATTTATTTCTGTAGAAATATTTAACCTAATGAAATTAAGATACCGTATCTTAATTTGGCTATGGAAATGCCAGTTCAGATTTGAATACTGGTGCACTGTCTTTTCATAAATGACTCAACTTGGTCTGAAATTAAACTTGTGGTGTGCATTAAAAACACTAGGTCACACATGCAGAATTAGGCGTTATTCATGCAAAGAAAATATTTGGCAATATATCTGCTTTGTGTCTTAGAAAAGGGAGGAAATCTACACGAATTCACCAGTCTCCTGACCTGTAGAGAAGACAGAAACAACATGAGCACAGCAGGAAAAGTAAGCAATAAGAAAACTTTACTTAAATTTATTTTCTATTTTATTAAAAAAAAAAAAGTAAAATTCTAAGTTTATTGTATAATAAGTATATGGATATAGTTTTTAATGTGTAACTTAAATTGCATTTTTAAATTAGGAACAATAAATAGTGAAATACAATATACAATTGTGCTACAATATAGAATGCATCTTAAATTATGTGGATATGACTATTTCTATTTATCTTTAACAGAATATATATCATCTGTATCTATTAATATTTATTCCTTCCTTTAAATAAATGTGCTTTAGAGGGACAGTTTATCCTAGTGTTTCATAACTAACTTGTAAATCTAAATTAGAAATGTTTTAATAAAAACTTATCTCTATATCCAGAAACCAGAATTTAAATGAATTATGTGGTAATGAAAAAATAAAGATGAATGGATCTTAATTCTTGAGATAACCAAATTTGTGATTTTCGGAAAACTACTCAGTCAATTTTAGCCTCAATGTTTGCATCTGTAAAATAAGGCCAGGGCTGACTAGTTCCACCCTGGTAGCATCCCTGTAAGAGTTACAGATCAAGCATGGAAAGTCCCTGCATCGGGCCACAGTGTTCTTGTCACCTCAGAAGAACTGACCCCTCAGGACCTACTGCCATCAGTATACATTTTCCAAGAACTGTCATATTTATTGGGGCATGGCCAAAGCAAGAAAAGCCTGAAAATTGGAAAGACTTGAAAGATAAATAATTTAAATGAAGTTCAAATGTATCAACTTCAATAGAATTGTTTTTATTATTATGCAGGTATGTCAGTTTTCTATAAATAAAGCACTCTTTACAGTACAAAGTTTGCCATCTTGAAAAAAGGTTTTAAGGACCTTCTCAAACATTGAAAATATGTGATTAACTCTTGTTTTGAAGAACTACTTTGTTAAGGTACTTTGTTAAGGTGTTAAGCTACAAATTCCAACACAAGCACAGTTCCCTTGATTTTGAGTTATATAAGTATTCGTGTGAGAATGTGTGCTTGTATTTTTCATTCTCCAGCTTTAACCTGTACATTTTCAGTTCAAATGTGTTCTGGAAGGAGATGCTACACATAAATCAGATAATAAAATAGATATGCAGAAGCAGTGTTTCAAATGAGTCATGCAAACAGAAGCACACGGAAGTGGTGGGAAGGGGAAAATCAAAGAAAGACATAAGCAGGGAAACAGTGAGACAATGGAAATTTTTCCTAGGCAGGAGGCAAATAGTACCTGTTAACATAAATTCAGATTGCTTTGGCTTCAGCAAAAAAAAAATTGAGCAAAAGGACAGTAGGCTTTATATGAATGGATAATATTTATGTTAACGTCAACAAAGTAACAGTGACACAGCTCTTCATGTGTAAACCAACATGACAAAATTGAAACGTGGAGATCACCTAAAAATATATATTAAATTTTATCTCAATATCTCATTATGTCTAATTCTGTTTTTATTTCAATATATTATTGCTTTACATGTTTCTTCATTTTAAAAAGGGTTTTTATTATTTTCCTAATCAGAGCTTGTTCATTACAATACAGTAGCTGTTTGTACTAGACATGGGGCCAAATATTGCAATAAAAAGATGGAAAGACAAAATCCCTTATTTCAAGATTTGTTTGAAATCTTATGCTTCATTTTCCAGGCAATGAAATGCAAAGCAGCTGTGCTTTGGGAGCTAAACAAACCCTTTTCCATTGAGGAGGTAGAGGTCACACACCCCAAGGCCTATGAAGTTCATATCAAGGTAAAACTTTTTCTGCCTCTATTTTAATTTGGTTTTGAAACAAAGAATATTAAAAAATAGAAACAGCCAAAAATCCATTAAGAGAAGCTTATTATATAAACTGTGGTAAGCAGCATAATTGCATGACATTGGTTGTCAAGAAAAGATTTAAATGGCTTTTATCATTATATAGTTAAAATGATCAAAATAATCTCAGTAAAAATGTACTGCATAATCCAAGGAAATATAAAAAGATTCATATGTTGGCACAGAAATACAGTGCAAAAAGATATATATCAAGATTTCAAAATCACTTAGCAGTTGATGTTAGATTATTTAGGCCTACTGTAGCTAAAACACAATTTCTATTTGTACAGAGAACATGCATTATTGTATGTTATATAAAACTTAAAATTACAGAAATATTTTGAAGATTATTCTAGACTGTCTAATGCAAGAAAGGAAGTACAGGATAATTTTAGACTGAATAAACTCATGGGTAAACTGAATTTTTTTATTTGGGGATAGTGGGGAATTAGCGGAATTCTTGAAAACTCATTAGACTCCTGACTTCAGGGAACTGAATGAATTAATTCTATCTGCAGGATTTAAATTTTTCTGATCTAATTATTTTCTTATTCCACAACAGTTGTTGGCCACAGGATCTGTGGCTCAGATGACCATGTGTTTAGGCGGCACATTTACACATCACTCCTTGTGATCTTAGGCCATGAGGGAGCTGGCATCGTGGAGAGCATTGGCGAGGGGGTGACTGCAGTCAAATCAGGTACAGGATTCACAGTCAGGGATTGTGTCTCACTTCAGGCCCCACTAGGTCATCCAGCCTGGGTGAGGAAACTGAGGCAAGTAGAGATGAAAGACCTGCCCGAGGTCCCAGCAACAACAAATGGTGGAGCCAGGACCAAGCAGAAACGTGCTTGTCTCCTCTCCCTGCCTGACATCCTTCCTGTGTCCAGGCATGTCCTCAGGCCTGACCTCTTGATTTTCTCCTTCAACAGTGGCTCATGGAGTTCCCACTAGATGCCAGGCTCCAGGTTAGATCCTGGGGACACTGGAACAAAGAAGACAGAGTGTCTCCTGGGGTTCACACTCTAATAACTGTCATTTTAGTATTCCTGAGCACTGTCTACCTTCAGAGCCCAAAACAGAACCACAAATGGGACAAGGGAAAACTACATGAGTTGAGGAACAAAAATGCATCAATGTCCTGAGACTCTGGGTTAGTATATGGTAACTGTGACTCACTGAGTTCACAGGATGGGGCTGTGAGGCTCTGGCTGAACCATCCTGGTATATTTTATGTCCAGCAGTGGAGCCTGTTCACTGATTCCTCTTCCTATGTGGCCTCCCTTCTTGAACATGGAACAAATGAAACAGACCAGAGGGAGGAGATCTGGCAGAAAGAATCCTGCCAGAAGAGTGTCTGTTTTATTACCTTTAAGCATAGCTAAAAATATCTGATTATGAATTATTGACTAAATATTTTATTTTTAGTGTTTAATTTATCCTAATTGCATTGTGTATTAATATAGAAGAATATTTCAGAGGGAAGGGGTGAATTCAATAGAAAGTATCCAAGCTCTCAATTCCTCATAAAATTATCTATTAAATGTGATGGCCCAATCATTATTTTGATCCTATTGCATAGAAAGCATGGATGATTAAAACCATAAATTATGTATAATTATACAAAATCTCTTTAGCCAGTGAAAACAACTGTCCTTTGCCAAATATTTAAGTGACATATAAACAGAAAAAAATCTTACCTGGTTTGAGATTGTACTTTTAGTATTTCCTTTTTACAAAATATAAGTCATAAAATGACATCCTTACTTTACTCCCTGCTCCCTCCACCATTGAGGAAAAATAAATAACTCACAAATTAACTCTAAATCCATTTAAGTAAGGATTTCTTATTCTGCAAGAAAGTCCCTGCCTTAGGAATGATTGAGGTATTCTGAGAAATTTTTTTAATTTCTCCTCATCTCAGTCTTTTAGTTTCCTTGAAAAGAACTAAATAAAAAAATAAATATTCACTTCATAGTAAAGATAAACAACAGGTTGTACAAATTATGATCAAAATTATCAATATTGTTGTAATATAAAGTATTACAAAATATCAGATCTTTATGATGCATACAGTGAGAATACTTTAGATATTATTAACCAAGGATTAAATGACACAAAAGGTCTTCTGCTCCACTAGAAATCTAGACATGACAAAAGGAAATTATTAATACAGCAGAAATAATACAAAGCATGTTGTTTTCCATATTGGCATTTTTTCTTTGGAAATCCTCAGGTCCATACAAATAACAAACTGTTAAACATTGCTGGCAGGTAATCATCAACGACATAGTGGTGATTGCACAATCTTTCTTGGTTGAACTTTCTAAGACATATGCCTCTTATATATACACCTATGCTGTAAGTTCTTGCTCTATTAATTATTGGGTAGAAATTAAAAAGAAAAAAAAAACTTGCTTTATCTTCTTCCAGGTGATGCAGTCATCCCAGTAAGTGTTCCCCAGTGTGGAAAATGTGTTGTTTGTAAAAACCCAGAAGTCAGCTTCTGGATGAAAAATGAGTAGGTTTCTGACACTTTGCATATAGAGCCAATGAGTTTGCACACCAGGTAAGCTCCTGCCTCATGCCCTTCTGCTCCTGTCTCTGTGTTACACTTGACCAGTATGATCAACCCTTGAGGGACCATGCAGGACGGCACCACCAGGTTCACCTGCAGAAGGAAGCCCACCCACCACTTGTTCAGCACCAGCACCTTCTCTGAGTACACAGTGGTGGATGAGATCTCAGTGGTCAAGATCGATGCAGCCGCACCACTGGAGAAAGTCTTCCTCATTGGCTGTGCATTTTCTTCTGGTTATGGGTCTGCACACAACATTGCCAAAGGACGAATGGCAACAAACCATACCTACAGATATATTCAGACTGTCAGAATCATTTTTCTCCTGGAATCATGGATTGTTGCTCTAAATTAAGTGGTAGTGTTCCTCATGCTACCATATAGCACTGAAATACTCAATAGAATTTGGAGTGCGGTTATGGGAAGAATATGGCTCCAGAAGGAATAGCGAACATGTCCTAAAGAAATTCACCTGCTTTTCAGATATGAACAAGCAGTTGAAACTTAATCAGGTAGAATAGAGGATTTCAAGTAATTCCCGATAATGATGGATGGTTGGCAATTTATCCATCTTAGACTGTTGCTAGAAGTCATTACTTAATACATTTTTGTTCTTTCTGAAAATACAGGTCACCCCAGGCTCCACTCGTGTTGTGATTCGCCTTGGAGGTGTCGGCTTGTCTACTGTCATAGGCTGTAAGGTTGCTGGAGCAGCCAGGATCATTGCGGTGGATATCAACAAAGGCAAATTTGCAACGGCCAAAGAGCTGGGAGCCACTGAGTGCATCAGCCCTCAGGACTTCAAGAAACCCATCCATGAGGTGCTGAAGGAAATGACCGGGGGTGGCGTGGACTTTTCATTTGAAGCCATTGGTCACATCAACACTGTGGTATGTAACATGACATGCCTTGATAATGCTTCCTTAATCGTTAATATGATTTTAAACAGCAGAATATAAATATTATGTGTAAGTACTGTTTTTAAATTATGAATTGCAATATTCTATCCCCTGTTTCTTAGCTATGAAATTTTATTCATTATAATAAGGAATCTTTCATTCTATCACCTAACCAAACATGTCTTAAGTCATAGTTCCCCTTTAGAAGTTGTTTTATATTAAGCCATTATAAATTTATTTTATTAAATTTCAGTTAAAAATTCAGAAATATAAATCACACAAATTCTATTCTCAAACTGAGAAAATTTGGTATTCCTTACATTCCAAAAAGTGTTGTTATAATTTTTTCTATGTTTACTGGATTCGGATATCTTTCCATATGTCATACTTTGACAAAATGAATAATGATCAATATTAGGCCACAAATTCATTTTATTATCATAAACATGCCCCAAAGAGAGTTGCTATTTTAATGCATCACTAGATATCCCCACAGTAGACAGCACAATGACTGGCAGTTAATAGGAACGTAATATCCACATGTGGGATTAAAACCTATAAAGGATTGACAAATTTTACTAATGAACTAATTTCAAGCAATGTATCTCATAACACTACATGCATGTAAAATAGCATTAAAGAGCATACATATCTCTTAATATAATATTACAAGCATAAAATAATATTACATACCATTACATGCAAGTAAAATACTAGTGCCAACTGGCTAGTGATAAGCACTCAATGAACTCTAGCTAGTAATATAATAAGACACTTTTTCTACTTTTGAAGTGCTTATATCATCTTTGGAATGTCCATGATGTTACTTCCAAATAAATATAAATTATGATCAATTGTGATGGTTAATATCTCTCCTGCTACATTCCACCTAACCAGAATTCTGCACAACAGTCCTGAAAACCTCCCCAGATCAATCAGTCCCCATTGCAGATATTCCCCAGTAAGCTCAAGCAGCTTTAGTGCTATGGAGCAGCACCCTGTGAGTAATGATCTTAGCAGCCTTGATCTGGGACAATATCCCACAGACAACTGAAGTTAAAAGGGAATCCAACTTTTTGCAAGATTGCAGTTTTTCTCCTTTATTATTTTTGTATTTTGTGTCTCTTGTTTTCTCCAATAGCCTGATTGTTACTTTTGTTGATGATAACCAGAATCTGATAGCCACAGGTTCTATGGATATCTGGTCTTTCAAATCATACAATAAACACAAAGAATTAACAATTATATAATCCTGGGGATTACGAAACCATTTGCTCATTACAAAATGTATTCAAAAAGCTGACTGAAGGACAAGGCCTTCATGGACTGTCTTTAGAGATTCCAGAATGATCGGTGTTGTTTAAAGTGAAACCAATATCCTTTTTTGGGAGATAAAAGTAGCACTTACTACACGTACAATTTAGAGATTAACAATAAGATAAAGATCTTTTGAAATGGAGTGTGTCAAGAGGATAAGAGACAACTTGTGATGATGTTATTGCTGGTCTAAGTACGAGGTTCAAGTACTTGCAAAATAAAAAAATGAGAAATGTTTCACCAACTTATAAATTGCTTAAGATTAATATAATGATGAAACATTATCATCTTTTGAAGAACTAACCTTATGCTTCTAATGATATTTGCCAATTTAATACGTTATAAGAAAAAATTATGCACACAAAAATACATCCATCCATTCCCTCGTCCAAAAACATGTTCTACCTCTTCCTAAATACCACAGCGCTAATGTACGCACAAAGGAGAAAAAGAAGCAAAAGACGAAATCTCTACCCTCCACATAAAATCTAAGCTGATATTACAGGAACTGATATTACATGTGTATCATGAGTGGGACCTATCAGAGAACCTATTTTTACAATGATAAATATTAATTTCATTCCAGCTTCAGGCACTATTATGTTGTCACGAGGCATTTGGCGTGTCATTATAGGGGTGCCTCCAGCTTCCCAAAACCTCTCCGTGAACCCTATGTTGCTGTTGACTGGACGCACCTGGAAAGGGGCAGTTTTGGGTGGTATGTAGTTAAGTTGAAGAACCAAATTTTTATTTACTTGAAATTTGTTCTATTTTACAATTGACTAGGCCAAGTGTTGCAAAGGAATGCGGTCAAAGGTAAGTTAAAACTCCTGACGTATCTTTAGGCTCCATATCTACTAGATGTGGAACTAGTGCAGACTGAAGCTCCCAAGACACACTTTCTGATGTCCTAGTAATCTTGTTAGGACTAATAGCAAAATCTCTTTTGATATTGGTGACTAGATAAGGCACTGAAATACCTAGGCAATCCATGGTAATAGTTCAGATTTGCCCTCCTTGCCCAAATACAGATAACAATTGAATTAGTTCGATGAGTTTGGGCATAATTGTCTGTAATATAATTTCTCTATAAGAGAACTGATAATGGAGGGTATAATATGATAAGAGAACTGATAATGGAGGGTATAATAGCTTACTGTGGAGTAAACAACAATGCAAAAAGTCAAATTGCTGTAGAAGTATATTAAAGTATACTATTTCTTATTAACCCCAGTTATAGCAGTTTCTGGAATGCAGCTAGTTTTATACTCTTGGATTTGCATTCTATTTGAAAAGTATCCTCTCCAGTTATCCTACTTATCACTGTCTGAATCTACCAATGATGTCTTCTTCTTTTTAGGCTTTAAGAGTAAAGATTCTGTCCCCAAACTTGTAGCTGATTTTATGGCCAACAAGTTTCCACTGGATCCATTAATAACCCATGTTTTACCTTTTGAAAAGATAAATGAGGGATTTGACCTGCTTCATGCTGGAAAAAGGTATATTTTTGTCTCTTTTTATGGTGGGTGGTAGGCCAATAGAGAAAAAAAAAAATTGCTCAGAGATTTGACATATCTATGAGAAGGTAGAAGGATGAGAAAATCGGTGGAGTGTTTGTGTTTCCCTTACCAGTTCATTTGCATGTAGAATATTTTACATCTTATTGTGAGAAGCCAAGAACAGTTGTTTCACATTTCAATTTTGCTAAAGCCAAATTTTGTGATTTGTCACAAATCTGAAACCATCTGAGCAATCCAGCCTTTTGACCAGAGGATACTTATCCTTGGAATGAAAAAGCATCTGAGTCACCCAGTCATCCTCAGACCATGGAGCCCCTGCAGCCTCTGCCTGGCCACTAATGCAGGCCGACCTTTAATGCATGGAGATTTAGATTATGATAAGTATACCCCCAAACTTTCTTTATAGGAGTAAGTGGAACTACATTTGGATTGTTGTCTCTAAAATGAATTTTTTTAAGAACACTGATTATTATTGCATTGTTTTTTGTAATTTCAAAGAATTTTTCACAAATAAAAGTTATTGTAAATGGATAGGGTCCTAAATGCTATTTTAAAAAATGCTTTAGGAATATGTGCCAATACCATTTTCAACCTCTAACATTTGACTTTTCTCATTACCTAATAAGATGAATTTTGTTGCCTGCATTGATATTAGGGATAATTAATAGTGAGCAATTTTATTCAAAACCTAACAACTACCTCCACAGCCCATGCTTTTTCTGCAACATCACTCTTCTCATGAGGTTTTCAATTGAAATAGTAGATCTTTGGCAACCACATGCATATGATATTATATTAGACACAATGTATGACAATAAATATACATTCGCATATTCTTGAGAAAGCGAAGAAACTAGTAACCACAGAGCACCAGTTATTAGACAAAGTGTCTTGTCTGCATAACCTTATTCCAAATGAATGCTGATATCTAGCCTTCATTTCCCTATTTAAGAATGGAGAAAATGAGAATCAGAGAGGACATACAGTTAGTAAGCACAGGAGCTAGAATTCCAAGTTAGACCTGTTTGTTAGCAAAGCCAATTTATTTTCTACTCCACCGCACTGACTCACAAGTGCTCATACATTCATATATATATATATGTCTTTACATAATGTACATGTACATATATGTATATACATAAGTAATATGGAATAGAGTAGTCAATTTTCTTAGTCATTGTCTCTTGACATTTTTGTTTAGGTTGAGGTTTAAATGAGACAACATGAAGAGCATCTACAAAGTGCTTGGCAGATAGCAAGAATCTATTTTATGTTATTAGGCATTGTTATTTTATCTTCGTTAATATGCCAGACACCAGAAATTTCAAAAACGATTTTTTAACGCTGCTAAAACAGAATGAATTCTTATGGGGTGTCATATTACAAGGCAATGAGTGAGCTTAAATTTGAAGAAATCATGAGTGAGAACCAGTAAAAGATGAGCTTCTTTTTCACTTGTTTGCACTTGAATATATAGGCATTGGAATTAAAAAGCTAGAAACACAGCCAGGTTTCCACTGAGACATATGAAATGCTCCTTGGTCTCTCAGGAGGAAGCATGTCAAATATCTAGTGTTGAAACAAGTAATATATTTTCTTTACTGTTTCAGTATCCGTGCTGTCCTGAAAATTTGAGACTGTAGATGCCTTCACTTATGCCCATCTTCTGACTGCTCCGTGCCATCATCATCCAGAACACCAAACAACAGCACTGAATCTGCCCTTAGCAGATGCTCTTAATAAATAAACAAGAGACCATTCCAAAAGAACCAGAAATTGCTGTGAAAACTTTTTATGACTATTTTAAATGTAATTTATTTCATAGAATAATTTTAGTTTTACAGAAATGTAGCCCAGCACTACTTTCTATATATTTACTTTCCCCCACCTCTATGGGCAATTTCTCCTATTCTTATTATCTTGCATTAGTGTGGTACAATTCTAAAAATTCATGACCCATTATTTATACATTATTATTTTTAAGCAAATTCCATGGGTTACTTTAGGCTCACTCTTTTTGTTCCACAGTCCTTTGGGTTTTTACGAATACATAATTTCTGTATTCATCATTGCAGTATCATACAGGATAGTTTCACTGACCTAAAACTGCCCTGTACTACCTGAAATCACTCTACAAGCAAATGTCTGAACTCAAGTAAGAGAAAGATGAAATGTTGAACATTAGCTTGTTAATGGAGACCAATGAATTTTCCTTCTTGATCATTCTATATATGATGTCTTTCCCATTGAGTAAATATATTTCTAGTGATTTCATACCCTTTTTACCCTTTTGCTTCCCTTAGTCATTGAGGCCCAGTGAAGGGAGCTTTCATCATCTGTGCCCCCAACACACAAATGATAGGCTATAGCCCTTGACTTATACTTCTTTTCATCCTGCCTGTATTTCCCTTCTTATGAAATGTTCAAAGTTCTACAGAGTAATTACAGCATGAGTCTATATAGAGTTATATTTATAAGTGGAGATGATCCAGTACTTCTAAATCCAGTGTAATTCTTAGTAATTCAAGGGAAATGCTACCCATTTTCATAAAGTAAAGCAAATTGGTTTTTACTGTTTATGCTGTTTATTTGCAGTGAACATATGGATTTCCTTAGAAATAAAAGCAGATTTTCTGTTACATGTTACAAAGTGAGGTTAAGATATTAAAGGGAAAACTAAACTATTCCTAGAACCATACTCAAAATATTAGTAATTTTAAAGTGCTTAATTGTTGAAATGATCTTTCTGATTAGAATTGATTAAGAAATAAGGTACAAGGTAATTAAAAACTAAAAGGGTGGCTTGAAGAACAGGGATAGTAATGAAGTCATGTTGAACTCACTATGTAAAATAGATTATCAAGAAATGGCACAAGCATCCAAAGCACATAAATATGTACACATATAGAGATGTACATTATTACGAGATTATTTTCAATCTATTAAAAATCATGACTTACATCACTCCATAGCCCTGGGATTAATTAAATAATTAAAATATAAAGAACCTATGACACCTATTTGACATTGTTTTCCCACTCATAGGGGAAGATTTGCATTTTGACATTTACCTTTAAGATGTCGAGAGAAGTTTATTTATAGTTATATTTTTATTCCAAAATGTGCTATTTGTTGCCGTATGTACTATACATATGATATTGAGACAAGGATTACAGACGTGGAGGAAATGATATAGTACTTACTGTGTTACCTTCAGTAAGTCCCTCAATTATTCTGAGTCTGTTTTATCCTTTGTTCGAAAAATTCCTCCACCAACCCATTACATCTTTATGCAGATTGTGGAAATGAAGCTATTGGAAGGATTGTGTAAACTGTAAAGCACCATATATATTTGGGAATAGATTAATTATGCTGTCAAAGATGCTGAAGGTGATATTGAGGGTAACAGCAGTCTTCACAATGTCCCTACAATTAATCATGGGTTACTCCCTGTTGCTAGATCCTCTGGCATTTTCATTCAGGTTATGATGTGGGATCCAGAGAAAGGAGAGAGTTTTTTTAAATGCACATGACAGGATAATTGGCATACAATCCCAGTGGTTGCATAAAGGCCACATCCAGCTCCAACCTAACTACTGGCACTGATTTTTCATAGACTGGCAAAGGCCTCCATGTGATGTAGTGGGTAGGGAGCATAGGTGACTTTTGTACCCAAACATGGCTCTGTGTTATTAACACTGTTGGGGAAGAAGGTAAGTTATAGTCAAAGTCAAAGGGGAACTCCAGGCTTGTATACAGATGGGCCTCCAATGATATATACAGTCAGGGTGTCTTAGTGACTCCCAGGAATTTTATTTTTATTTTAGAATTTTATTTCATTCTAGAACCAAGAACTTTCATATTTATTGGTGTAACTATCTAACTGTGTGAATGTATATACAGCTTACATTCTTAGCCGCCATTGGAATGCTTAGACAGGAGAAATAAAATTTTCAAAGCTTGAAGATAAAGAATTTCATGTTGATTGTTTAAATGCCAGCTCTGATACACTGGCTAAATCCCTTGAGCAATAGTATATAAAGAAGTAATAAATATACAGGGGATCTCTGGATTACATTTTGCTACTTTACACATCACACTAAATGTAGGACTATAGAGAATATGAATTTGGGAAAATCAGTAAAAAATCACTCAGAAATTGAAGGAGAGTGAGGGAAAAATCTATATTTGATGACTGCACACTGTATTAGTCAGGGTTCTTTTGAGAAACAGAATCAACAGGAGATATCTGTCAATAATATGAGATTTTATAAGAGTCTCTCACGCGACCGTGGGGATGCACAAGTCCAGGTTCCTCAGGCAGGCTGCAAACCAGGGGCTCCGATGAAAGTCCCATGAAAGGTCCTTGATGAGTTTCTGGGAGAAGTTGGCTGTCCAACGACGATCTGGGAAATTCTCTCTGAATGTTGAAATCACTTCCCCTTTTAAGGCATTCAACTGATTGAATAAAAGCGTCACCCATTGATGATGCAATCTCCCTGATTGATGCAGATGTAATCAGCCATCCATGCAGTAAACTCACTGGTGATCAAAGTCCATAAATGCTCTTGTATTACAATTAGCCCAGTGCTTGCTGGATGAAACACCTGGACACAATTACCTGGCTGAGTTGACACATTAACCTAACCATCACAGTCTACTGCTTGACAACTCGGCAACCATACACATTACCTTAAACCATACTTAGTCGCTAACTAAAAATAATAACAGACAAGTATACATATATATTTCCACCTAACAATGTTCAACTCCCCTAAACCAGAAACACATTAATTCCCCACAGAATAGGGTGCAAGTCCTTGGGTAATATTCACTCTTAACTTGACATCCTTAAATATTATGACGTGGAATTAATACAACTTTTCATATGAGAGGGGAAAAGGTTGGGGAAGAAAACAAGAAATTCATTTTGTGTACATATACAATCATACTCATAATGAAACAAGGAAGAAGGGTTCATGACTATTACAGTCCTTGTTTCTGTAACTGGTCACGTGGTCGAAGTTCATATTTATCACTACCTTCTTCCACTACCCACTCCATATTCCTGTTACCTTCAGCAAGCACTTCAGCTGGCCGTGGTTCTTTGCCTGGTGGGGTGACCCAAACTTTCATTCCTGAAGATTCTGGGCCATTGTTAGTCCTGCTTGAA
>JAQZBX010030522.1:0-26772 GCA_029593785.1 Cabassous unicinctus | reverse complement strand
TTTTTTTTTTTTTTTTTTTGTAGAGTATACCTAACTCAGTCTTGCCTGGTATTTTTTGATGTAATTTCTTTGTTCACTGTAGCCAAGGAGCTCCCTACCTTACCCTCCAACAAATAAAATACACAGTATGGACCTTGATCACTGACTGGCCCCTGCCTCAGTAGTCGCTATCCCATGGGCTCCCTCTTTTATTTCAGAAGACCTCACTGCCCTCTTCTGATACCTCCGTATCTGCTCACTCTGTGCAAGGGGAAGTGGCCTAGAGGGTCAGTGTAAGGAGTTTTTAGTGTCTGGTCAAGGTTCCTTTTACCACAATGATGATTTTCTTGGCATTGCCAACTTCATCTCAGAAAGGAAGGGTTTGTCTTTCCTCGGCTGTGAAAAAAATACATTCCATAAGGGCAGAGATTTTTATCTACTTTTTTCTCAAGACTCTAAAACAGAGCCTGGCACATAACAGATTCTCAATACATATTCTGTGAATGAATGAATGCATGCATGAATGAATACAATCCTCAGGTATCTGTTTATGAGTTGGAAAATTGTTTTTAACTCATTTTTAAAGCTTTATCATTAAAACATTTAAGGGCATTTTTGTGCTGCAATATTTGATGTTTTAAGTATTCCCATTTTTTCCCTGATATTATTAAAAAAACAACAACAATGGATTGGGGCTCAGTCAGGTAAGAAACAGAAACACATTTGGAAGAACCATCGTGACGGCTGTCCAAGGAGAAACCCAATATCTGTTTAAACTTATATTGTCTGGTAATGGTCGTACAGGAAAAAATATATTTGTGAAACATCATTTGGTGAATTTGAGAACTTCATAATTATTGCTTTTTTTTTGACTGATAGAAAATAAAGTGACATGCTGTAAGAAGTGTAGTGTTATTGAAGTCCATCACCCGGTGTTCCATAACAATATTAGACCCTTTAACTTCAATGTATGGTAGCCTGAGAAGTAACCATTAAATTCAAACTCTGTTTGGCATTGTAATGTTGGATATAACATTGAGAATGACAGGAAGGCACCTAACTGGTATAGAGATCTGATATGAATATGTGAAAACATCACCATCAGGTTGTTCAACTACAAAGTGATATTAAGGACAGGAAAGTTAAGACAAAATCCATTGTTTTCCAATGAAAGAAGAATCTTCAGTACTCTAACATGTCTGCCAAAAGTTTCCTTCAACTTGCTAGAAAACTAACTGGCAACCAAAACTTGGAGTTGGTCATCATGCTTGTTCTTGCCCCATAAGAGGTAGTTATGGGCCCAGTTTTGGAACTTCAATATGAGTATGACTTAGGGGTTATTCAGATAACTCCTCTCCATGATAAGAGTGATGTTCTGTGAGAAAAAGAAACTGGAGCCCAATGTCAAAAGTATAGACTTATAGAAAATGTTCCTGTGGTAGTCATGGTGCAGAGTGTTAGCCACTTAATTATATAGATAACCAGAACATGTGCTTAATCTTTGAGAGCTAAATGAGACAGATGAGCTTTGGAATGAATGCAGCAGTTAAAAAATACCTACATATTTTAGACAAGCATATGTGGTTTTGGTGGACCCCAGCTGTTTGATTCTTGAGTTTCAAATATAAGACTGCTACAATCACATCAATGACACAGGAATAAAAAATCATTGGGTTTGGATTTTCCTGCTGGAATTGGAACTTATATAGGAATTACTATATAAGTAATTCCTTACTGGGGAAAAATCCTAAATATCCAATAACAGGTTAATAAATTACTAAATCATGACTTAAAACTTGGCTGAATATTTAACAATACTTAAAACAGTGGTTATTAAGAATTTATAGGAGACTTCCAGGAAAGATGGTGGAGTAGGACTCAGTCGTTCCACCAAAACAACTATTAAACAGAAAGGAATTGTCTGAAACAACTATTTTGAAATTTCAGAGGCCAGAAGAACACTGTACAGCAACCAGGGAAAAGCAGGAAGAGGTTGATAAATTACAGTAAAGAGCTGTAAATTGTTCTCTTCACACTGTAGCTACTGATGCCCATCCCCCAATCTCACTGCAGGCTGCTGTAAGGTCCAGCCCCTGGCTATATGTTGGTGATGGAAAGGAATTTAAAAATCCTTTTCTCCAAGAACAGGGGTGGGCACAGCCAATCACTGATTATGGCTTTTGATTAGCGAAATAAGATCACTGGGTCTCAGCTCTGAGGGCAACTATTGTTTCAACCTAGCCCAGACAATGGCAGCAGCAGCCATTGTTTTAAACCTCCCCAGACTGGGGCAGAGGGAGTGGAGATTTAAAGATGCAACACTTCATCATGGCTGCAAGAGACATTTAGCTGAAGGCCTGCATTTGCTGGGCAGTCCAGGAAAGCTCAGCTTTGGGGAGCCATTAGAGAAGGTTTTGTACCCATCCTGATCTGCTCCTCAGCACACTTTGTAGCTGGTCTGCGCCCCCTTCATGGGTCCCTGGCCCTGCTTTGTTGGGAAAGACTGACCTAAGAAAGTCTTCTATAGGGTGATCCTCCTCCCAGATTTTGTCCTCCGTGCAAAAATATAATGAGACAATGAAAGGAGTATAAAAAACTACAGAGGTGGACAGTCTGGAACAAAAGCCTGCCTGTTTCACTTGCCTGGGAGAGAGAGGTTGGTCTCCTGAGATATACAGGGGATGATAAACTCCTATAAAGTAAACAGGAGAATATGATTGTTAAATATTTAGGATGTTAAAATTTAACCCTTATATAACTACAAGGAAAATAGATAAAAAATATATATATCCAGATAGAAATGGGAAGGCACTTAATATGGTAAAAGACAACAAAGCAAAAAAATAAAAAATAGGCTTTAAGGGAAGTGAGGGACAAAAAAAGGTGTAAGACTTACAAAGGCTAAATAGAAATATGGCAGAAGAATATCCTGTATTATCGGTAGTAACTTTAAATGTAAATGGATTAAACTCTCTAGTCAAAAGGCAGAGATTGGCAAAATGGATAAAAAGCATGACTTAACTATATGCTGGCTACAAGAAATCACCTTAAAGTCAAATATACAAGTTGGTTGAAGGTGAAAGGATGGGAAAAATATACCACGCAAGGAGTAACCAAAAGAGAGCCAGGGTGGCTATACTAACATCAGATAAAATAGACTTTAAGACAAAAACAGTTATAAGAGATTAAAGGGGATGTTAATGCAGATAAAGGGGATGCAGATAAAGGGGATGTTACAAGACGATGTAACAATTATAAATATGTATGCATTTAACAGCAAAGCCCCAAAATATATGAAGCAAATGCTGACAGATTTGAAGGGAGAAATTATTAGTAGTAATTATTATTAGTAAGAGCCTTTAACATGCCACTCATATAATGGACAGAACAGCTAGTCAGAAGATCAGTAAGGAAGTACAGAACTTGAATGACACATTTAACCAACAGGACCTAGCAGATACATATAAAACACTGCACACAACATAAACAGAATACACATTCTTCTTAAGTGCACATGGATCATTCTTCAGTATAGACCATATGCTGGGTCACAGAACAAGTCTGAATAAATTAAAAAATATTGAAATTATACAATATATATTATCTGACCACAATGGATTGAAGCTAGAAAAAAATAACGGAGGAAAAAGTGGAAATTAAACAACATCTCTTAAATAGACAATGGGTTAAAGAGGAAATCAGAAAGGAAATTAGGAAATATCTTGTACCTTGTAAAAATCTTGAGGTGGATGAAAATGAAAATAAACATAAACATATCAAAAGTTATAGTTCTAAATGCTTACATTAAAAAAAAAAGACTTCAAATCAGAGCCTAATCTCAAAACAGGAAGAACTAGAAATAAGAAAAGCAAAGTAAACCCAAAGGGAGAAGAAGCAAAGAAATAACAGATTAGAATGGAGAAAATTGAAATAGAAAATTAAAAAACAATAGAGAGTATCAAGAAAACCAAAAGTTTGTTTTTTGAAAATATCAATAAAATTGATAAATCAGTAGCTAGACTGACAGAGAAAAAAAGAGAGAGGATAAAATAATGAAAAATGGAAATGGAAAGGGGGACATTAATACTGATCCTGCTGAAATTAAAAGGACTATAAGAGGACTATGAACAACTATATGCCAATAAATTAGATAAACTAGATGAAATGGACACATTCTTAGAAACACACAAGCTACCTACATTGACTCAAGCAGAAATAGATCTTAACAACCGATTACTAGTATCAGTAATCAAAAACCTCCCAACAAAGAAAAGCCCAGGACCAGATGACTTTACAATGGAATTCTACCAAACATTTGAAAAAGACTTAATTCTAATTCTGCTCAAGCTCTTCTAAAAAACTGGAAAGGAGGGAAGACTCCCTAACTAATTTTATGAGGCCAACACCACCCTCATATCAAAGCCAAAAAAAGATACCACAGTAAAAGAAATTACAGACCAATACCTCTTATGAATACAGATGGAAAAATCCTCAACAAAATGCTAGCAAAATGAACCCAACAGCATGTTAAAAGAATCATACACCATGATCAAGTGGGATTTACCACTAGTATGCAAGGGTGGTTCAACATAAGAAAATCAATTAATGTAATACACCACATTAACAAAATGAAGGGAAAAAAAAGCCACAGAATCTTCTGAATTGATGCAGAAAAGGCATGCAGAATCTCTTCTTGATAAGACCTTCTTGACTTAGCACACTAGGAATAGAAGGAAATTTCCTCAACATGATAAAGGGAATCTATGAAAAGCCCACAGCTAACATTCTACTTAATGGTGAAGGACTGAAAGCTTTCCCTTCAAGATCAGGAACAAGAAAAGGATGCCCACTGTCACAACTGTTATTCAACATTGTACTGGAGTTCTTGCCAGAGCAATTAGTCAAGAAAAAGAAATAAAAGGCATCCAAATTGGAAAGCAAGAAGTAAAACTTTCCCTTTCTAGATGATATGATCTATATACAGAAAATCCTGTAATACCCACAACAAAGCTCGTAGAGCTCATTAATGAATTCAGTAAAGTGCAAGGTACAAGATCAGCATTCAGAAGTCAGTATTGTTTCATACACGAGTAATGAACATTTGGAAGATGAAATCAAGAAAAAAAATCCATTCACAATAACAACTAATAGAATCAAATATCTAGGAATAAATCTAGCCAAGGACTTGTACACAGAAAACTACAAAATATTGCTAAAAGAAATTAAAGAAGACCTAAATCAATGGAAGGATATTCCATGTTCCTGGATTTGAAGACTAAGTATCGTTAAGATGTCAATCCTATTGAAAGCAATCCATAGATTCAATGCAATCCCAATGAAAATTCTAACAACCTCCTTTGCAGAAATGTAACAGCCAATCATAAAATTTATATAGAAGGGATGGGGACCTGAATGGCTAAAGCCATCTTGAAAAAAGAAGAATGAAGTTCATTGGAGGACTCAAACTTCCTGATCTTAAAACTTATTAGAGAGTCACAGTAATTAAAACACTATGACACTGGCACAAGGACAGATATATATACCAATGGAATAGAAATGAAAGCTCAGAAATCAACCCTCACATTCATGGCAAACTGATTTTTGGTGGCAAAGACCACTCAATTGGGAAGGAATAGTCTCTTCAACAAATTGTGCTGGTAAAACTGGACTTCCATTAGCATAAAAAAGGAGGAAGACTACCTCAAATCTGAAACAAAAATCAACTCAACATGGATCAAAGACTTTAGTATAAGAGCTAAAACTATCAATCTCCATGAAGAAAACATTGGGAAGAATCTACAGGAACTTGTGTTCGGCATTGGTTTCCTAGACTTTATACCCAAAGCACAGACAACAATTTAAAAATTGATAAATGGGACCTCATTAATATTAAAAACTTTTGTGCCTCAAAAGACTTAATCATGAAAATAAAATGGCAACATATGCAATGAGGTAAGATATTTGGAAGCCACATATCCAATAAAGGTTTAGTATCCACAATATATAAAGAAATCCTTCAACTTAGCAACAAATACACAAACAACCCAATCTAAAAATTGGCAAAAGACTTGAATACACATCTTTCCAAAGAAGATATACAAATGGCCAGAAAGTACATGAAAACTTGCTCAACAACATAAGCCATCAGGTAGATGCAAATCTAAACCACAATGAGATAAATTTCACACCCATTAGAATGGCTCCTATGAAAAAATGAAAATACAAGTGTTGGAGAAGATGCAGAGAAATAGGAGTACTCATTCATTGCTGGTGGCAATGTAAAATGGTGCAGCTGCTGTGGAAGACAGTTCCTCAAAAAGCTAAGTACAGAACTACCATATAACTCAGCAATCCCACTTCTAGGTATACACTCAAAAAAATTGAAAGCAGGACTTGAACAGATATTTGCACACCAATGTTCATAGCGCCATTATTCACAATTGCAAAAAGATGGAAACAACCCAAGTTTAATGAACCAAGGAATGAATAAATAAAATGTATATACATCCAATGGAATATTATTCAGCCATAAAAAGGAATGAAGTCCTGATACATGTGAAAACATGGATGAGCACTGAAGACATGTTGCGTGAAATAGGCCAGGCACAAAAGGACAAATATTGTATGATCTCAGTGATTTTGAAACAATTAGAATAAGTAAACTCATAGAGTCAGTATCTAGAATGTAGCTTACCAGGGGATGGGATAAGAGTAGGAAATGGGAAGTTAAGGCTAAACAGGGTAACTATTTGGAATGATGGAAATGTTTTGGTAATGGATGGTGGTGATGGTAGCACAACATTGTGAATACAATTAGCAGCACTGAAATAGATATCTGTATATGATTAAAAGGGGAAATTTTAGATTGTAAATATGTAACAGAATAAAATTTTTTAAAAATCAATGGATCTACACTACACAAACAGTGAACCCTAAGTTAAACTATGGACTTTAGTTCATAGTACAGTTATAAAAATATGCTATCTATAGGCCATTATAAATCTTGCCATAACCTACAGAATTGGGTGGGAGAGAGTGTAAACTACAATGTAAACTTTAGTCCACACTTAGTGGCAATGCTCTAGAATGCGTTTATCAATTGCAATGAATGCACCTCACTAATGAAGGATGTTGTTAATGTGGGAAAATGTGGAGGTCTGGGGAGCAGAACATATGGGAATTCCCTATATTTTTTTATGTGACATTAGTATAATCCAAGTATCTTTTGAAAAATAAAAAAAATTTTTTTTAAGTGCTATCATCAATTGTAACAAATGTTCCACACCAATGTAAGGTGTTTGTGGTGGGGTGGTATATGGGAATCATGTATTTTATGCATGATGGTTCTGTAAACCCACACCTTCTATAATAAGGGAAAAAAAGAATTTATAATAACATGAGAAAACAAGCATGGTAAACTGAAGTGGAAAAAGTGGGATACAAATTGTGATATTTAAAAGTAAAAAGAAACAAACCTAATAGGAAATACTTCAAAAAGTTAATGAGATTATGGGTTGCTTTTTCCTTTTATTTTTGTTTCTATATTTTAATTTTGATAAGCACATTTTATTTTAATGGAAGAAAAATAAACTTTTATTTTAATTGGCAAAAATTAAATCATTAGCATGTGAAAATGATGATTTTTTAAAAAAATATGCAAATATCAGCATTATCAGATACTGGGAAATATTTGTAAATTTTTAAAAATTGAAGATTCTTTTATCTACATTATAAGAAGCAACAATTAAATAACAAATGTATTGTTTTATGTTGATTCTACATCAAAATGAATTAAAAATATACTTTTTAATAATCAATCTAACAAAATTGTACAAATTTATTCATATTCTCCTTTTTGTCTGTTTGTTTCCCTAGTATGAGTCTGTTATTTCGGTGTTTTTTGGCCAGGCTGTGGAAAACTATTTAATAATTTCAGTGGGTCTATTTGTTACTCAACTCTCCGCCACCCTCCCCCCACCCCTAATTATTTCCTTGGTCTGAATTAAGGCTATTATTCCATTGGAAAATAATAGTTCGGTGCTCTAGCCCAAGCCTGATTATTTTGATCACAGGCTACTTACTGAAATCACATGTGATTGGTCACATGCTGGCTGGGCTATACGGATTCCAAATTCTTTGCAAAATAGATGCAGACAGAAGACAAAGGAAAAGAGGAAAGAATAAGGTATTGTAGTCTATATTTTAATATCAACCAAATATATTATTATTTTCCACAAAATTCCCTTCATTACATACATTTTAAAAAATCTCATCCTTATTTCTTGCTGTTAAATATTCCTTCTGCTCATTCATTTATTCTGAAGGCATTTTTAAAACAAGCTTTTAATTTTATAATAGTTTTAGATTTACAAAACAATTGCAAAGATAGTACAGAGTTCCCATATACTCCACACCTAGTTCTCCATTACTAACAACTTACATTAGTATGGTACATTTTTACAACTGATAAACAAATATTGATACATTATATTAACTAAAGTCCATACTTTATTCAGATTAGTTTTCACTAATGTCCTTTTTGTTCCAAAAAAAGGATATATTACATTTAACTGTCATGTCTCAGAATTCTTCACTGTGACCATTTCTCAGACTTTCTTTGATTTTGGTGAGCTTGACAGCTTTGAGAAGGACTGATCAGGTATTTTGTAGAAAGTCCTTCAATTCGGACTTGTCTGATATTTTTCTCATTATGAGCCTGGGGTTAAGAGCTTTTGGCGTGGAGGAAGATTGCAGAGATAAAGCTCCATTCTCATCACATTGTGTCAAAGGCACATACTATCACCTCATATCACTGCTGATGTCGACCTTGATCATCTGGCTGAGGCAATGTTTGTCAGATTTCTCCACTGACAGTTACTTTTCTCTTGCCCCCTTTGTACACTGCATCCTTTGAAAGGAAGTCACTATGCACAGCTCACAATGAGTGGGAGCTATGCTCTACCCCTCTGAGATTTTCTTTGCCCCATTAATTTATCATTTATATCAGGATGGATTCGTGGATATTTATTTTCTACATTGGGTTATAATCCAACACTGCTTTATTTTGTGGCTCAAAATTGGGAGTTCTTACAATTGGTAATGATGACCCTTTGAAAGACAACCCCCAACCATCATTGTAGAGGTTTTTAAATTTGAGCACTTCCTTACTTACTTTTATTAAATGCTTCGGACTCATATTGTATATTTCCTACCCCAGTCATAGAATCAGTCATTTCTTCAAAGAGGTCTGGTTCCACTTACTGGAGAATGATATTAGAAACCAAGATCTGGGTGCTAGGTGTGCTCATTGGTACTGGGGTGTTGATACTTCTAGGCCCTGAAGCTAACAGAGCAAGGAAATACATGTGTGTATACTAACCTGTGTATATACACATATATATAATTATTTCTACATGTAACCATCTATATCTACTAAGCTAACATGAGTTCATACTGCTATGTCCAATTTCAGTTTATTTCTACCTGAATCATTCAAACTCCTCCCCTTGCTTATCTGTAATCTCCCACTCTAACAGTGAGAAACCTGGCTCCCACCAACTGCCATTCATTTACTTAATTGTTCATACCTTTGTAATGGTATCAGAATTGTTACACCATATCCAAGCATTTATTTTTTTCTTCTCTTTTTTCATTTAATTTTATTGAAGTATATCATTCATACATGAATGATATAAACAATAAGTGTATAATAAAAGTTGTGAACTTACAAAACAAACATGCATAACATACATGGGTCCCAAATATCACCCCACCAACACCTTGCATTGTTGTAAAACATTTGTTACAAATTATAAAAGAATATCATCAAAATATTACTACAAACTTTACTCCATATCCTACATTTGGTGTATTTTCCCCCAATCCACCCTATTATCATTTTAAAATATATTTTTTATCACAGAAGTTGTGACCATACAAAACAATCATGCATATGTGTAGAATTCCCATACAACACCCCTTCACCAACACACCACACCATGGTGGAATATTTGTTCCAGATCATGAGACAATATCATTAGACAATTACCACTAACCATGGTCCATAGTGTACATTTGGCACACCTTTTTAATATCCCCCCCCATTATCAACACAGTATATCTTTGGCATTGATGCAAGAATATTACAGAATTGCTGTTAACCATAGTCCATAGGTCACACAAATCCAAGCATTTATTTTTTTATATTTATTTATTTTTATTACAGAATTGTGGACTTACAAAACAATCATGCATAATGTATAGAATTACCATACATCACCCCACCAACAACACCTTGCATTGTTGTCAAAAATTTACCAATTATGAAAGAACATCATCAAAATATTACTAAAAATATATATATATTACTACTAATTATGGTCCAAAGCTTACATTTAGCATATATATTTTTCCATACCCTATTATTAACACCATGTATTAGTATTATACATTTGTTACAGTACATGAGAGAATACTCTCATATTTGTACCGTTAACCATAGTCCATTATCCACCACAAGGTTCACTGTGTTATACAGCCTTGTGCCTTGTACACCCTATCAAAAGTGTGTACTCATTGGCTTTAAGTTTCATCACAGAGTTGTGCTGTCATTGCCTCAGTCAATTTCAGAACATTTTCCTTACTCCAATAGAAAAAAATCCATACCCCCTATTCTAGACCCTTAGCATTGATATAGTACCTTCTTTACCATTGATGCAAGAATATTACAATAGTCCATAAGTTATATTAATTATATTTTTGAACAGTTTTTAGTAGTCAATGGGTTGTATGAGCTGAATATGTTTTTTTAATAATCTTCATTAGTTAAATTTCATTATCATTGCCTCACAACTTAAACATATATATTAGCATAAACATATGATCAGAGATGATATTAGCAATTCAAAAACATTATAAATAATTTTAGCACACTTATTCTCCCTTAGTTTGATGGTGAAACTGAGTCTAGAGAAGCACATGCTCAAAATCACACAGATGAATAAATATAGCCCCAAGGAATCGGACAGAGAAAGATCCTAGATTTTTCTTTACCCGTGCACAGAAACAACGTAGATGGACAAGAAGATAGGAAATTATTTGACTCATCTTCCCTGATAATCCTAATTCTATAAAACAGGAGCATCAATGTCTTTAAAAAAAAATAAAAAAAGAAAGCCTCCCACACATATCCTTCTAACAATTGGAAATTATTTTTGAGATGTTTTGCCAGCAATAAAATTATTAACAAAATAATAAAAATTCATATTGATATTGGTGAAAGAAGCTAGCACAGAATTAATGAGATACTTTCCTGAATGCAGAGGAAAAGGGAAAAGAGAGAAGCTGTTGATAAGGGGATTGGAGAATGCATAATTACCCACATTGTAAATCAAAACAGAGAAAGTCATCTGTTTTGAAAGTTTTGGGTAGAGGAATAAATCTTGCAACTGAAGTAAAAGATTAACATAGTTGCCTATGAAATACTTGGCTACATGGAAATAGAAGAAAATAAACTTAAAAGCTCCTAGAATTAATAAGAGAGAGTAGTAAGACAGCAGGATAGAGAACAATTACCAAAAAACTATGACCTTCATTTGTTTATTAGTAATAACCAGATAGAAAACATAATGGAAGAAGTGTGAGGGAACTGCTAACATAGCTAAAGCGAATGCACAACTACTGAAGCAGAAAAAACAATAAACAACATCCCCAAAATAAAAAAGTTAGAAGACATGGCTTTGAATGGGAGGGCCAGGCATTGGATCACTTTGCACTGCCTTTCTGCTTTCTGTGCTGCGTTAGGAAAAGAAGATACTACTACTAATGGTTCTTATGAGACAGATAACGTTATACATGCTCCATGCACACGTAATCCCCATTATAATCCTATGAGGTAGCACTCTTATCATCTTGCTTTCATACATGAAGAAACTGAGGCACTGAAACAGTCAGGAACTTTCTCCCTGTCACCCAGTTGGGAATTGGAGAAGTCAAGCTGCCTGTTCCCAGGATCCTTGCTCTTCATTCCATGCTTAATGAAACCATGATTAGGCAAACATCATTTCTAAGATTCACATATGTTCAAGCCCAATTCATAAGAACACCAAATTATACAGGGCCGTGGAATCAAAGCTCCAGTTATTAAAATTACGTCATTCTATCTGGAACATTCCTTAATGAATATATCCTTTGGCAATTCTTTACCCAGCAGTTTCAGGGAAACTGAGTACTGGGAAAGGATTAAAGTGTTCTATATCCTTTGGATAGTAGAGTTAGAAATAGTAACTATATACATAAACTTAAGAACAAACATAATGAGAATTATGTGGCACTTATAAAATAAAAATAAAATACCTACAAACTAAGAACAATTAAAGAAGATTTAAAGCCTTCTGCTTTGGGAAAGATGGAATAGATGCACTTCTTCCTATTTCTCCCTCTATTTACAACAAAAGGCCTAGATATAATAAATAAAACAAATAGAAGTCTCTGAAAGATTGAAGAGAAGAAGAAAAACAGGCTAGGGAGCTCAGGACCTGTGCAAGGAGGCGAGTTCCACTGTGATTTATTTTTCCTCATTTATATCACTCTTGGAGTTGAAAAAGCTAGCAATCTGGAAATGCCAATGGGCATAAACAAAAAAACATCCCCAACAAAAATCTGCTCCTCTAGCCAAAGGACTAGGATAGGGGCACTCTAGCAAGACAGAAAACTTTAAAAAAAAACCACTCTACTCTATCCAAATGTATTAGTTAGCCAAAGGGGTGCTGAGGCAAAATACCAGAAATCTGTTGGCTTTTATGAAGGGTATTTATTTGGGGTAGTAGCTTACAGTTACCAGGCCATAAAGCATAAGTTACTTCCCTCACCAAAGTCTATTGCCACGTGTTGGAGTAAAATGACTGCCGACACCTGTGAGGTGGGTTCAGGCTTCTTGGGTTCCTCTCTTCCCAGGGCTTGCTTCTCTCTGGGCTCAGCTCCCCTGCTATCTCCACAAGGCCAGCTGTAGACTATCAGGCAAATGGCTTGCTTCTCTTCCCAGGGTCTTTCTCTTTCCTCACGACAAGCTCATCTGTGTGCTTACTTCCCAGGGCTCCAGCTCAAAAACTCCAACCTCCCTTCTCTGCAGTGTGGTTTTTCTGTGAGTCCCTGCCCACCAAGGGCACAGGGACTCAATGTCCTACTGCCAAGGCCCAATCAAAGC
This sequence comes from Cabassous unicinctus, assembly GCA_029593785.1. Taxonomy (NCBI): domain Eukaryota; kingdom Metazoa; phylum Chordata; class Mammalia; order Cingulata; family Chlamyphoridae; genus Cabassous; species Cabassous unicinctus. The sequence goes on along the minus strand of JAQZBX010030522.1, from coordinate 13,589 downwards.
CTTAATCATTATTTAATCAAGTAAAAGTGAAACCTCTGAATACAGTATAATCTAATATACCCAGAGGAAAAGACCAGTTCACAAACATAATCCAATATCTATTTTTGGAATTGATAAATAACGCCAAACTGCTACACCAAATATCACAGAAATAACCCCACCCATTCCAGCAAAGAGCCAGTGGGGAGCCTAGAATTCCACCCTCACAAAGCTATAATAGGTGCCTCAACATCTTCAGAGAAGGCTATGTAGGGAGCTGTGACTTTCATCCTCACAGAGAGGTAAAGAGACTCTACCTGTAGCGCCAGTGGAGAACCTAAGGGGAGCCTGGGCATTGACCCTTATCCAGCACTAATGAGGTGCTCCTTCTGCTAAGAAGAAACAAACAATAACTATAAAAAGCAGAAGTATCCTAAGATACCTTGGAGACACCATCAAGCAAACCAATATATGCATTATGGGAGTCCCAGAAGGGAGGAAAAAGAGAGAAAGGGGTAGAAGGAACATTCAAAGAAATAATGACAGAGAACTTCCCAATCTTAGCAAAAGATGTAGATATGCACGTCCAGAAGCCCAGAGAACACCAAAGAGGATAAACATGAAGAAAAATATACCTTGTCATATATTTATCATACTATCAAATGCAAAAGACAAGGAGAGAGTTCTGAAAGCTGCAAGAGAAAAACGAAGTGTTATATACAAAGGAGCCCAATGAAATTGCATGCCAATTTCTCATCAGAAACCATAGAGGCACGCAAGCCTTGAAATACTTGAAGTGCTGAAAGAAAACAACAGCCAACCAAGAATTTTATATCCAGTGAGACTCTCTCACAAAAATGACAAGGAGATTAAGAATTCCCAGATAAACAAAAGCCGAGGGAGTTCATCACCACTAGACCCGCCCTACAAGGAATGCTAAAGGCAGTTCTTCAGCCTGAAAGGAAAGGACACTAGACAGAGGTTCAAAATGGCATAAAGAAATAAAGGCCTGTGGTAAAGGTAAACATTAGAGTAATATATAAATGTCAGTGTTACTGCAATGTATTGTTTAGTATACAACTCCACCTCGTGTTTCCTACAGGTGCTAAAATGCAAATGCATAAAAAGTAATGATACATCTATGATGTTGGACATACACTGTACAAAGATATAAATAGTAACAAGTACAAAAAAAGGTGGGGGGACAGAGGGTTATAGGAAATGTGTGTGTATATATATATATATATATACACACTCAATATAACACAAAAAAAATCAAATAAATATTAACGCTTTCATTGAAGAATTGAGGGACAAAAAAGGTATAAGACATACAAAGGCTAAATAGTAAAATGATGGGAAAAAGTCCTACATTATCAGTAGTGACTTTAAATGTAAATGGACTCTTCAGTCAAAAGGCAGAAATTGGCAGAATGGGTTTAAAAAAAAAACACACAACCCAACTGTATGTTGTTTCCAAGAGAAGTACCTTAAATTCAAAGATACAAGTAGGTTGAAAGAGAAAGAATGGAAAAAATATATACCAGAAGAGTTAATTAAAAGAGAGCTGGAGTAGCTATATTAAATCAGATAAAATAGACTTTAAACCAAAAACAGTTACAAGGACAAAGATGCTCATTATATACTGATAAAAGGCATAATTAAACAAGAAGCTGTAACAATTATAAATATATATGCACTTAGCAGTAGAGCCCCAGAGTATATGAAGCAAATACTGGCAGATTTGAAGGGAGAAATTGACAATTCTCCATTAATATTAGGAGACTTTAATACACCATTTTCAATAATGGATAGAACATCTAGTCAGAAGATCAATAAGGAAATACAAGACTTTAAAGATACTAAAAATTAACTAGACCTAAAAGACATGTATAACACTTCAACCACTTCAAGCTCTTGGAAAAGGTGGGTCTTATGCTCCATCAGGCCCAGAGGACAAAGCATCATTCTATAGATGACATTCAGACCTTGAAATCTAATGGAGTATTCTTGCAGGGTTTTAGAATTGATAGGGACCATGACCCTGTTTTCCTTAAAATTTCTCACCTTGGGAATGGGGGAGATAACTTCTCTGGGTTTCACAGGTTCACAACTTAGGGGAATTGTACCCCAGGACAGACCATACCTATAATCAATTTTAATGAGACTTTGTATTTAGTATTGTTACTGAAATTACTTAAGGCTTTTGGGATATTGTGATGGAATGAATGTATTGAATGTATTTGCAATGGAAATAACATGTCTTTTTGGGTGCCAGAGAGAGTGTGATAGTTTGAAGCTGTATGTACCCCAGAAAAACGTGTTCTTATATCTAATCCATTCCTGTGGGTATAAACCCATTGTAAGCAGAATATTCTGATGAGGGTACTTCAGTTAAAGTGTGACTCACCTCATTCAGAATGGAACTTAATCATACTTCTGGAGTCATTTATAAATGGAATGAAAACACAGAAAGCTAAAGAAAACCACAGAAGCAGGAAGCTGAAAGCAATGAAACATGGAAGAGAAGGGAGAGGCCAGCAGATACTGCCGTGTGCCTTGCTATGTGGCAAAGGAGCCAAGCATCACCAGTAGGCAGTCTTCGGAAGAAAGCATCGCCTTGGTGATGCCTTGATTTAGACATTTTCATGGTCTCAAAACTATAAGCAAATAAATTCCCATTGTCTAAACTGATCCATTTCATGGTATTTGCTTTAAGCAGCATAGAAAACTAAAACAGATGCCCACTGTTCCCACTGTTAGTCAACATTGTACTGGAAGTTCTTTCCAGAGTATTTAGTCAAGAAAAACAAATAAAAGGTGTCTAATTTGGAAAGGAAGAAGTAAAACTTTCCCTATTTGCAGATGACAAGATCCTATATAAAGAAACTCCTGAAAAATCCACAATAAATTTCCTAAAATTAGAAAATGAATTCTGCAAAGTGATGGGGTACAAGAGCAACACTCCAAAATCAATAGTGCTTATATACACTAGCAAATAACAATCAGAAGAAGAAATCAAGAAAAAATTCCATTCACAATTGCAAATAAAAGAATCAAATATCTAGGAGTAAATCTAATCAAGGATGTAAAGGACTTGTCCACAGAAAATTACAAAACATTACTAAAAGATATCAATGAAGACCTAAATAAATGGAAGGACATTCCTTGTTGATGGATTGGAAGACTAAATATTGTTAAGATGTCAATCCTACTGAAAGAAGTTTATAGATACAATGCAACACCAATCAAAATTACAACAACTTTCTTTGCAGAAATGGAAATGCCAATCATAAAATTTATATGGAAATGTAAGGGACCAAATAGCTAAAGCCATCTTGAAAAAGAAGAACGAAGTTGGTTGGAGGACTCAAACTTCCTGATCTTAAACTTATTACAAAGTCACAGTAATTAAAATAGCATGCTACTGGCACAAGGACAGAAATATATACCAATCGAATAGAACTGTAACCTCTGAAATCAACCCACTCATTTATGGCCAATTAAATTTTGACAAGGTGCCAAAGACGATTTAAATGGGAAAGAATGGTCTCTTGAACAATTGGTGCTGGAAAAATTAGATCTCCATTTGCAAAAAAAAAAAAAAAAAAAAAGAGGAAGATCCCTACCTCACATCTTATACAAATATCAACTCAAAATGGATCAAAGACCTAAATGTAAGAGCCAGACCTTTCAAACTCTGGAATAAAATGTAGGTAAGCATCTTCAAGGCAGGACTCAAACAGATATTTGTATACCAATTATTCATAATTTCCAAAAGATGGATGCAACTCTAGCGTCCATCAACTGATGAATGGATAAAAATAAAATGTGGTATATATGTACAATGGAACATTATTCAGCCATAAAAAAGAATGAAGTCCTGATGCATGTGACATAATGGATGAGCCATGAAAACATCATGTTGAGTGAAAAAAGTCAACACTAAAGGACAGATATTGTATATCAATGACTTGGTATAATTGGAAAAATCAAACTCATAGAGTCAGAATCTAGAATGTAGGTGACCAGTGGATGGGATAAGGATAGGGATTGGGAAGTTAAGGTTTAAAATGTACAGGGCTCCTATTTGGAATGATGGAAATATTTTGGTAATGGATGGTGATGATGGTAGCACAACATTGTGAACATAATTAACAGCACCGAGATATATTTCTGAATGAGATTAAAAAGGGAAATTTTAGATTGTATATGTTGGTAACAGAATAATTTTTTTTTAATCCATGGAACTACACTACACAAACAGTAAAGCTAACATTAAAATATGGATTATAGTTAATAGCACAATTATAAAATGTGCCATCATCAATTGGAACAAATGTTCCACACCAATCCAAGTTGTTAGTAATAGGGTGGTATATGGCATATGGGATTCCTGTGTTTTATTCATGATGGTTCTGTAAACTTCTCTAATAAAGAAAAAATATATAATAACTGAAATACAAATCTCAATGGAGGGACTCAACAGAAGAATGAAGGAGACAGAAGAAAGAATTAGTGTTTTATAAGATTACTCAATCTGAACAACACAGAGAAAAAAGAGTGACAAATAATGAACAGAGCCATGTACCTGTGGGTCTATAACAAAAGACCTAATATTTATGTCATTGGATTCCAGGGAAGAGAAGAGAAAGGGGAGGGGCTGAAAAATGCTCCAGGAAATAATGGCTGGAAACTTCACACACTTTGCCAGTAACTTAAACACACATATGCAAGAAGCTGGGAATACCCCAAATAGGATAAACCAAGAAAATCTATACCAAATCATATCATAAACAAACTTCTAAAAACTAAACCCAAAAGAGATATATCTAGAAAGCAGCCAGAGAAAAATAACATCTTACTCTGGGAGACAATAATTTCAATGACAGTAGATTTCTCATCAAAAACCATGCAAGTCACCAGGAAGTGGCACGAAAGAACTGTCAACCCATGATCCTTTGCCCAGTGAAAATATCCTTCAGGGGTGAAAGTGAAATCAAGCCATTCTCAGATAAAAGAAAACTAAGAGTTTGTTGACAACAGACATACCCCAAAGGAATGGCTAAAGTAAGTTCTTTAAATACAAATGAAATGACAAAATAAGGAATCTTATAACATTGGTAAGGAAGAACACAGTAAGCAAAAATATGTACAATCACAATAGGCTTAATTTATCCTCTTGAATTTTCTAAATTTTGATTGACAGTTGATACAAAATTTATAATACTGTTTTACAGAGTTCTAAATGAATTTAAAGGAAATATTCAAGACAATTATATTATAAATGGGGCTGGGTAAAGGAATATAAACATAGGTCAGCTTTCTGTACTTTAAGTATAGAAAGTAGACTATGATAAATTATGTGTACTTTAATATCCAGAGCAACCACTAAAAAAGGCTAGAGGAAATAGAAGTTACAAGAGCTTTGTGGAAGAAGGACCTTGATATACAAGAGAAACTTAAGGAAGCTGGTGTGTTGGAAGCATGTGTTGGGCAGAGGCAGGAGGTGAAGTTGGAGACATGGGCAGAGCAAAGTTGTGCTATCTCTTACAGGGTTTTGTTGTAAGAGCATTGGGAAGGAATATAAGCAGGTGATGATATAATAGTCTGATATGGTTTTTAAATGATCACTTTTGCTCCTTGTGTAAAACAAGGAATAGAGGATGTCAAAAGTGCAATAAGTTTGACCAGTTATGAGACTATTGCAACAACAGTAATAATACTAGCCAATATTTATTGAGCACTTATTCTTATCAGGCACTGATTTAAGTGTTTTATAAATAGTACCTCATTTAAATAAAAGTTTTATTTAGTTAATTGATAAATTCAATATTTTTTAAATTATTTTTTCTTAAACTCTGGTTTTTCATTTTATAATCTACTTTAGTATATCATTGGATATGGCAAAAAAAAAATGTTTTCATTATTTTAAAGCTACTATGTTAGCAATGGGACTCCAAAGAGGACACTATGATTCCAAGGTATTCTATCATCTTAACAAATTTGAGAAATGTTCTAATAGATGACCTCACTGATATGAAATAATTAGAATAAGCAAACTCAGAGTCAGAATCTAGAATAGAGGTTATGACAGGATGAGATGGGGTTAGGTAATGAGGAGTTAATTCTTAAATTGTACAGAGTTTCTATTTGGGTTGATTGTAAAGTTTTGGTAATGGATGGTGGTGATGGTGGCATGACATTGTGAATGTTTACAGCACTAAATTATATAAAAGTGAATGTGGTTAAAAGGGAAATTTTTAGGTTGTATACATGTTAGTAGAATAAAAACTTTAAAATATAGGACTATACAGCACAAAGAGTGAACCACATTGTGAACGATAGACTATAGTTAATAGGACAGTTATAAAAATGTACTTTCATGAATTGTAACAAATGTACCATACTAATGCAAGGTGTTGATAATGGATAGTATGTGCGAACCCTGCAGGTTTTTGCATGATTTTTCTGTAACCCAACAACTTCTTTAATAAATAAAGAAAATGGGGCAAAACAAAAGAATTACAAGTGACTCTTAAGCATTTGAAAACGGTGTTGAGGAAGAATAGCAATCTATCAGTGTGTGAGATAATCTGAGTGAGGGAATTTTCTAAGGTGGGAATTCAGTTGGGAAATAAAAGAGTATTCTAGGTTTTAAATGGTGAAGCCTAGATTAAGACTAATATGATTGCAATGGGAAATATGCAAAGATGACAAAAGCAAGAAAAGCTGCAAACATAAAATGGAAAATTTTGACATCCGAATATGGGACAAGCATAGGAGAAGGGAATTAAAGATACCCTCAAGGCTTTGAGAAAGAAGGATGTACTGTTCACAGTCAATGACTGAATGGGATATTTATATGGGATATGCCTCAAGGTAAGGCATCTGTGGGGCCACTCAAGCTTCAGAGCCCTCTGTGGGATTAGATTGAGGCTAGACTTCAGCTAGAACCACATCTTTGCTTAGCTTCTGCGTCTGCTTGATCTGTTTCCCTCACTTCCTTCCTGATTTCTCCTGATAGCACTTCCTCAATATATCACTTACACAAGAATCGCTGTCTTCATCTCTGCTTCTGTGGATCCTGACCTAAAATAGGAGAGCAGGACAGTACTGGAGCAACCGACGGAAAAGGCGGAGTAAGAGAGGGGTATTGCTTTGGTCTTGTTTGATAGATACTATCAACCTTTTCCCAACATAGTGAGTTTCCTTGGAGCACTCAACACAGGGTGGGTATGATCACAGCTGTTGGGAGGAAATCAAGAGATAGTGAAGAAGGAAGGCATATTTCAAGTACACTTGATCTAAAATAGACATTTTGTTATCAGTTCTTTAACTAGAGTGCTAAGTGCTCACTGAACTAATCCTAAGTGTATTTTATTGAGTGACCTAAATTTTAAATTTGAAGTACTTTGCAAATAGAGGACAGAGTAGCCATGAGTACCTCGGGATCAGCAAAACATCCCAAACAATTTTTCAAATGTTTTATTTTTTGGCAAAACCCGAATTAACTCATTTTGCAAGCACTCTTCTCTTCACTTTGTAAAACCCTTGGGCATCTCAAAGGAAATTTTATCCATATGTTTCTGATTCATTTACATTTTAAGTCATAAAAATGTTATTTTTATAAGAGTTGTTTGATTTCCAAGAAACTTTCCGAGCCTTTCGTTCAAGCTCTTTAAAGTCTCGTTGGTCGGAGCCAGGGAGTAGACACTGTATGTGATGCACCCCTCGAAAATGGAATCCAGACAGACATAACCATCTCCTGACCTCAGAACAATGCTAACCACAGCAGCCAGGAGGAAAAAAATGGCAAAGAGATCATCAAGAAAGTTGGTCTGGACACCAGAGAATTCCTGAGAAACACAAAAGATAGCAAAGATAAAATAGCAAAGATTAACGTGGGATTCGTCAGCGTGTCCTTGGTGTGAGTGGGGATGTGAGGACCAGGCTAGCATACCTTACCGCAAGCTATTGTTCCTGGCAGCTGACAGGAAGACCTGCAGACTCCATAGGACAAACACCCACATCAACCTCACACACTTTATGGGAAGGAAATCATGCCTTTTCTCAGCATTGTATAGAGTCATAGAACATCAAACTAACAACCAAAAGCGCTTCAAGCAGTTTATTGTCTATCCATACTGTAGAACACTAGGCAGTGATTAAAATGATGGAGAAACATTTTTATGATATGTTGTTAAATGAGAACTATGGTGACAAACCAGGACATGGACATTAGGACCACAGTTTTGTTTGTTTGTTTGTTTGTTTGTTTTGTTTTGTTTTTTATACCTCTTCCTTCTTTAATTTTTTATTTTTTAATTTTTTTTATTTTTATTTTTTTACTGGGAGGTCCTGGAGATCAAACCCAGGTCCCTCCATATGGGAGATGGACACACAACCATTTGAACCACATCTGCCCCCTGGACCACAGTTTTGATAAGAATAGGGGGACATCAAAATATATTGAACCTATAATTAGCACTATACTTATTCAATATATGTCCCAGAGACTTAAATTTTTGGTCCATCCATGTGCCAGTTGAGCCCTGAATTTCAGCAGAGTTTCAACACCTACTCTCCAGTTCATTGGACTCACCCAGGACAACTAACGAGGAGATGACGATAGACAATGTCCATACCAAGGAACAGAGAGTGTCTGCAACTGCAAGCAAGATAGCTCCATCCATCTGCTCCACAGAATCTAAACCCCCTCTCAATTAGAAGCAGAGTGGGCATCACCATCCCAAAATCCTCAAGAGTGGGGAATGAACAATGGACTAAATTAGACTTATTATTATTCTATTATAGACATTATTACTCTAACAATGGAAGAACTTGTATCATTGATATAAAGGCAGTGGCCACCAGCGGTTCTGAGGGGAGGGAGAGGAAAGAATAGGTGTAATATGGGGGTGTTTTGGGGACATTGGAATTGTCCTGCATAACACTGCAATGACAGATACAGGACATTATATATTTTGTCATAACACAAAATTGTGTGGGACAGAGTGTAAACTGTAATGTGAACGCTAGTCCACAGTTAATAGCAATGTTTCAATATGTATTCATCTATTGTAACAAATGTACTACACTAATGAAGGATGTTGTTTATGTGGGAAAGTGTGGGAGGGGGAGGGAATGAGGCATATGGGAATCCCCTATATTGTTATGTAACATTTATGCAATCTAAAGCTTTTTTAAAAATAAAAAATTTAATTAAAAAATTTAAAATATATATATATTTACAGGGGAGTGGATGTAGCTCAAGTGATTAAGTGCCTGCTTCTCAAGTATGAGGTCCTGGGTTCAATCCACAGTACCTCCTAAAAATGAAACAAAATTTTATTTACATATATGAATATTAAAATATTAAACAGTGATTATCTCTAGGTCGTGAGATCGAGATGATTTTTCTTTTGTTTGTTTGGCTTTGTTTTCTAACTTTTCTACAATGTGCATCATATAGTTTTTTGAACATCTATTTTTGTCTGTACTTTAAAAATTGTACAGAACAGTATTTCTATAATATTGAAAGAGAGCAATGCCAACCTTTTTCTCTTAGTCTCTCTGGCTTGGGAACAAGAGTACATGGGGTCCAAGCCAGGGGGTGCTATAGTGAGCATAAGATGATCAAATCGTCTGAGAGTTGATGGAAAGCAGTGCTCATCTGGAATGGGCTGAATCTATGGTGACCATGTTTTCTGAACCCCAAATTAGTCACACAATCTAGCATGTGGGGGGGGGGGTGACAAGATAGATTGTTTTAAATCAGAACTGTTCTCAAAATTATAGTACATATTGTTGTTCTCGCTTGGTGACACATTACTTCAGAAAGGAAGAGAAATTCTAAAAGACGATCTGAAGATGATGTTCTAAAGGGAAACTAAAGGCTGGTAACTTATAAAACTGTAGTTGCCGGTACTGAACATCCACTGGATAAGAGGAACTCTTTTGATTTTCCCTCGTGTAAACGTAGGCAGCATTTTAAATCCAAAGGACTACTACTTTCATATCTGTTGGCATCTAGTCAGTTACTGCTTAAAGTACTCACTGCACAAAATGTGCACAATTGCCAATATTAATTATCTCCATAAATTCCCCTACAACCTGTAAAATAGATGATTCCCTCCGAAGAGCCACTCTTCCTAATATCATGAGCACCCCCTTTTCTCTGCTCTTTTTCTACCTTCCCCACAAACCTCAGGGCTGGTTTTGAACCACAAGCCATTTTACTTTCTTTTCAGTTAGGTTTATACAATGCTCCTTGATCATAAAGACAGGATAAAGAAAAGCAGAAATATCCTTTTCTGAGCCTCCATTAGTGGAGAAAAGTTAGATAAATAATCCTTAATCCTTTCTCTTTAAAAAGTCATTCCACAGCATTCTAATCAAAAGAAATAGGGCAAGTGGGGAATTTGGTTATCATATAAGATCAAGTTATTTCAAAACCTTGGAAAGACTGTTTTAACATTCTGTGATGATTCTATTTAAATATACTGTATTCTCACCTTCTGGAATGATGGAATTCATTCTAAATAGGCAGTAACTTTGAAGCTCAAAAATGATGAAAAGTTTAACCAAGTGGTCTATCGTGGTTAATCATAACACTTCTACCAAACACTTTCTGCTCAATTCACAAGAATATGAGCCCTCGGTTCTCTGTCCTTTGGGATAGTTTCCAAATTCTGACAAATCTTTCTTCCAATGGACAACATTTTTCAATAATTTGCCATGGTCCCAGTTATGTATACATGTTATTCAGAGAAAGTGTTCACTCCAAATCAGCGCTACATAAATGAAACCCCCAAATTCCTTCATCCTGTTGCAAAGCAGGATGTCTTCTTATTAATTCCTTGATCTGAGAAAAAGCAAGAGGGAAAGAGATTGAACTGGTCTTGGATACATTCATCCCTCAGTGTTCTACGGTTTGCCATCATGCCATGAGTTCTGGATTCAAATATTGGCAAAGCAGCAGCATCCAACATTAGATGTCAAGTGCAATATTGTTACAGAGTGTAGGTGCCTAATAATTTTCTCATCATAGTAATTAAATGACTAATTCACCCATTCAACAGCTAACTTGAGAATGCACAAAATGGAATTCAAAGGAACCAAAGAATTAATCCTCTAGCAAATGGACAAACAAGAGGATTACAAGAAAAATATAGGGCGGTAAATATAAAACAAGGAAGATTGTATATGGTACTGTTATAGGGTAGGTAACTATCAGTGAGGGTTCTCCAGGGAAACAGAAACAACAGGAGATATATATATGTGTGTGTGTAAATATTATGGAATTTATTATAGGAATTGGCTCACACAACCATGGGGATTGGCAAGTCCAAATTCTGTAGAGCAGGCTACAAGTTGGGAACTCCAAAGGTTTCATTGAATTCCCCAGGAGTGACTGGCTGGCTGAAGTAGAGAGAAATTCTTCCTTCTGACTGCTAAAATCATGAGTTCTCCTTTTAAGGCCTTCGACTATTTGGATGAAACGTCTATTATTGCTGAAAGCAATCTCCTTTGTTGACTGTAGATACAGCCAGCCATAGATGGTGTATTAGTCAGCCAAAGGGGTACTGATGCAAAATACCAGAAATTGGTTGGTTTTTACAAAGGGTATTTATAAAAGTCACCAGGCCATAAAGCACAAGTTACCTCCCTCACCAAAGTTTATTGCCATGTGCTGGAGCAAGATGGCTGATCATTTAAAACTATGCAATAGCCTCACAGTAACAAGCAGGCCAGTGCTTGCTTGGACACCATAACCTGGCCAAGTTGGCACTGTGACTTTCTTAGAAATGCTGGCACCCGAGATGAGTTTTAGAGAATGATTAAGAGTTAGTCAAGCTATTGGGCAGGGTTGGGACATAAACGGAAGAGTCTGCAGTAATACAGGAAATGAATGGGCGAATGAGTGAATGGTTTAACCCAGTATTTTTTGGTCAATGGGCATCATATCATTACCAATTAGAAATAGTGGGCTTATAGGTTCACACACACACACACACACACACGTCAGAGCTAAACTATGACCAGATACATTTTTGAGAGCAATCAATTAGAAAAACACTTTTTGGTTTATTTAAAGAATCAATTTCCCTAATTCTAAGAGGATAAATCTTTGTTTTATTAGAGGGTCTGGTGACATTTTATTTATTGCTGGTACTTAATTATCTCTAACGTTCAGATTTCTTCAGAAAGCAACTGAAAAATTTTGAAACGTTTGAGGATACTATAATTTCTTTTAACACAGAATATAATGTGTTTGAAGCATGGACTTAGATTTGAGCCTCAGCTCTCCCACATATCAGCTGTGTGACTGGGGATACAGAGAAGTTAGCTTCTCTGAGACTCGGTTTCCTCATCTGGTTTAATAGTGGCAAAAAATTCCCTTCATATTTAATATAGCTGTTGAGAGAATTAAATTGCATACATAAAGATCCTAATATAGTATCTAGCAGCCAGTGCTTGTTAATTCTCTTGCTTTTCCCTTTTTTGGGGGGATAGGAGTCAGAACAGGGGGAAAAGGCAGCCCTAGCTTGGAAATGCTGCCCATGTTCAGGCATCAGTGATATTAGCCTGGCTGGCCTCATGTATGTCGGCCAATCCTGAATCAGCCTGATCATGTTCCTTTTCATCAGTTGGGGAAAAAAGTAATATTATAGTTATGGATCTTAGGTGACATTAGAGAGCTAGTGCTTGCCATTTCATTTGCACAATGGAGAGACACCTGCAGTATAGCTTGTGGAACAGAATAGACTTGTAAAAAAATGTCTCACATGGCAGCAAACACACTTACAGTTCATGAGCTAATAAATATTGTCAAGTGACCTTTCCTTTGCCAAGAGTTAAATTATAAAGAGAGGGGGAAGGGAAGGATGACAACTGCGTATTTCCTATAGAGTTCATTCTGGGCTGCTTCTGGCTTTTTTTACTGTTGACCTTATTTTAGGCTTGTCAGTCCACTGATTCCCCTTATTGCCTGACACTGCAAGGTCTCTGGGGGTACAGAACCCTTTCTTATAGGCCAGTGTCTGGAAGAAAGCACCATGTTAAAGCTCCTTTGATTTTTTGCTTCTGCTTCTGCCATCAGAGTAGAGAATAGAGATGGGTCTTCTCTGCTGCAGAACTAGCCACTTCCAGTCTCATTTCTAAGTCTTGTTCCTCTCCAGAGATTGTTATGGACAGTAGTTCTCAATATTTGCTCAGAAATGCATGATTTTAGAACTTCTGTTCTTGTTACTTAATTCCAAATACCTGGGCTATTTCAATTCTCTTTCATCTGACTGATATTATAACTCAACCATTTCTTCAACTTCTAATGAATGCTAGCATGGTGGTTTTAAAAGATGTCCACAAATTCTTTGATACACCTCCCTTCAAAAGATGGAGCCTAGTTCCCCTCACCTGAACTTAGTGACTTCGAATCATTAGAATGTGGTGAAAGTGATGGTGTTAGAGTTCCAGAACTAGGTTATAAAAGTAGTGGCTTCCTCCTTACTCTCTCTTGGGTCACTCACTCTGGGTGAAAACCATTTGCCATATTTTGAAGATTTCTAAGTAACTCTATGGAAAGACCCAAATTGTGAGGAACTAAG